>CM016564.1:17702131-17794506 GCA_003412495.2 Echium plantagineum
TTATGCATAAATAACCTTTTGTGAAATGTGAACTCGAATGCCACACGAGTATAATATGCGGGTTGATTAATCAATAATGTTAAAATTTATTAATTTCATTAAAATATCATAACATTGACTATGCATTTTAAAAAGAATAACAAAAACTTTGTCTCTCACTGGATACCGTTGAACTTTCACGATATACCGTCAAGTCGTCAACCTGGTTAGCCCGTCCAATAATGGGCCTCGACTCAGATAGGGATATAGGAAAAACTTTAACGGGCCAGCACGGTACGTTAAGGTTGGTTGGCCCATTTGACACATCTAGATCCAACTAACCATATTTTCGAGTTGGGTAGAATTGGGCCGGTTAAACCATTTCCCACTCTGCTATTGGGCCCTACTAACATAACATAGACAGTGTCCGTCCGTCTTCAATTGTCACCACTAGGCAAGTGCCTCATCAGATTCAAAATTAAAGAAGGGGTCATGTCTGCTTGACTGGTTTACCATTTTAGTGTAAACATTATTGGTAGGTAAACTAAATAACTTCTTGAAAGCGACTTATATTAATTTTATTCCAAATTAGCACTTAGAAAGATGTTTAATGAGTTACCGACATAAATTTTTTCACATATTAAGAACAAGTGATATTTCAATTAGAGCAAATGGCTTCATCAATCACTCACGTTTGTTAAAAAACACTAGTCGATCACCCTAGTATGACTTTGTATACTTTCGATCACTCATGTTGGGTATTGTGTATACTTTTGGTTACTCACGCATTTTTTTTATATAATTCGTGATTTTTTGAAAATTTTAACATCTTCGTAAGGATATTTTTATCATTTCATCCTGGATTTGTCATTAACATCAACTAACACTCATCATGAGTGATCGAAAGTATACAAATCTAGGGTGAAATGACAAAAATACCCAAGAGTATTAGTAGTGGATATAATTGGGTTGAACTTGTTTCAGTTGATTAATAGAATGCCATCGTTTTGGCTTTGATTTTCAAAAAAATTGAATAAAATGACATTATTATTATTTTTTATATTTCCACCATCATAGTTGGACTTTTTGAACTCAAGTGTACTTCATCCAATTCAAAATAATTTTCTTTAAAGATTTTGTACACAAAAAAAACTTTAATCACTACTACAGAAAAAAATTTAAGAAACACTTTAATTTTGACTTAGAAGACACATAAGAATGCCCTCGCAAGAGGCGCCCTCTAAATAGAGAGTGCTTGGCACTATCCAGTACTTAGATAGAGGACGCTTTCGCATAACATCCTCTAAGCTAATCTTATATGGCGCTTCATAAAAGCGACTTTTAACTATTCTTTTTTGTTTCTCATCATTTATTTTATGTACATGAACATATAATAAAATAGCATATTATATTAATCTCATCTTCTTTCATGAGGATTATTAGTTAGGGTAGAAATGATAAATTGTGCTTTGATTTGTATAAAATGATCATTATTATATATTGAATTTTATTAAAATATCTCAAAAATAGTTATTTTGGATTGAAAAGAACAATAGGCAGTTGTTATAATCTGATTCGTAATAGTAGTGTTTCACAATAAACGCCGCCTTGGCCTTATATATTCTTCAAAGTTATTCCTGGAATTTTCTGAAATATCTACAAATTATTTACGACAAGAAACATACAACCATGTTTTGATTTTTGTTCTAATCTGAAGATCTTATTTAGAATCTTAGATATGTTCTTTCTTTTGTAGGAATCATAAAGATTACATTATGTTAGCTAGTATTATAAATTATTATCATGTACATACCTGAAAAACCTAACACACTGCTGATGAGTGGTGATTTATATATGATACTCCCTCCGTCCCTAAAAGATTGTCACATTTTGACTTTTGGTGGTCAACAAATCACGATTTAAAATATAAATATCTATTATTCTATATATGAAAAAATTATAAGAAATTAATATTTCAAAAATATATATTGAGACGAATCTAATAAGGTCCCACAAGACTATATTATTTCTTATCGTTTAATGGGAATTCGTGATCAAATTTTGTAATGTTTGACTAACAAAAGTCAAAATGTGACAATCTTTTAGGGACGGAGGGAGTAATATATAATCTAAGTATAGCCAAAAGGTATGGATGATTAAAAAATATTTTGTGGTTTCTTATTGCTAAATACTCTTTACCATATCTAAAGTAATAAAGTAACCATGCATGCTAGTTCCTTTTAGGTAAGTAAAACTGGCATGCGGAAATTAAAGTAATTAATAGTTCGTTCAATCCAAAATAATTATTTTTATCACGAATTGAGATAAATTTTTGAGCTTTTAATTACTTTTTAGTTATATTATTATTAAAAAATTTAAAAGTTTAATATTATGAAAGTTTTTTAACAGATGATCGAAGTATATAAATTTTATAAAGAACATTAAATGACCTAATGGTTAGGAGGTCTTTCAGTGACTTAGAGGTCCTGGATTCGATTCTCATTGTAAAAGGTATATAAATTTTATATATTTTAGAATATATAACTATTTTGAATTGAAGGTAACATAATAATACCACAAAAGGAACATATATGTTCATATTAATTCAATAATCAAGAGCATTATTTCAGACTTAGCAAGTCGGCAAACTTTCATTGCATATATACTCCATTCCAACGGGTGTGAATACTTTGGCATAATAATACTGGCACATATTACCCAAATTTGAAAGGACGTTCATAATAAAGTGTATAAATTACTTCCATATAAACAATGCGAAACGTGCTTTATTATATAAAGATTTACAAATTTTATATTCAAACGCTACTATATTTTTCCAACAATAAATTTGTATATCCATGTTTTCAATCATATTGTGTTATGCCTCAAAATTATTAGTTCAACAAAATTAGCTATGCAGATCTGTCGAAAACCGACTTGAGTTTAAATGAATTGATTGATGTACATATAATTGAGACATCTATAATTTGTTGGACACAAAAATAATGTGAAATTGCGGACCGTTAACAATCTAGTCACGATGAAACCCCAGAAAACGATATACAAGCCAAGAAGTTGTAATTTAGAATAAAAATGAACCGACCAAAAAGGAAGTTAGTTAAAGATGTGGTTTTCTTCGGCCCCTTGGTGACTCACTATGGCTTTTCATAAGTTAGAGGCATGACACGTTTGAGTTGAATCTTCATCTTCATTATTATTCCAAATCAAAAGGTAAAGTTAAAAACAAAACAAAAAGGCTTTTTTTCATCTAGGCCCCTGAACTAATTAATAAATTCCAAATTAGCCCTTGTCAGCTTTTTTTCCAAATAGGTCCTTGGACCCCAAAAATGGCACCTGGACTTTTTTTAAAAAAATTTCTCTGATTTTAAATTTTAGATAGAGGGCAAGTTAGTCTAACCACATATAAAATTAACTCAACCTAAATATAAACTAACCCAACCTCATATATTTAACCAACCTAATTAAAAACACTAGATGTTTGTACACAGTCCAGCCTGTGCGAACTCGTATATCGTATTTATAATATGATATAATTTTTGCTAAATTTTTCAAAATAATTTAAATTTAAATAACTAAATTTAAATTTGATGTGCAAAATATCATAGTTTTTGCTAAATCATTTCCAAAATAATATTGTACATGTTTATAAAAAATAAATAAATTTAATTAATTATATCTCCTATATATTAGGAGAACATGGGGCTTCATATAACTTCAAAATAACTTCTAATTCACCCCTTCCCCAATTATATATAGTAAGACAAGATATCTTCAACCTTTCACCCCACCCCCACCCCCACCCCGGCCAACCAAATCATCCGTCTTCCTCTCTAAATTCACCAAAATTGAACCTAACCCATTTCTAAAGTTCACCAAAATCAAGTTTTTTTTAGCTAAAGATCGAATCTTGAATACCAAAATTAAATTTTTGGTGCTAAAAATCGAATCTTGAACGCAACCCATGTCGCAAATCTTCTAAAAAATGGCGGAAAATGGTGAAGAGAAGCTCATAGCAGTAGCACGTCAGTTGGGGGGGGGGGGAGGTCTGCTTGTTCGTTGTTGCAGGGGTGGTGGGGGGGCGGAGGGGGGGCGCTGGTTCGTGGGAGGTCTGCTGGTTCGGTGTTGCAGGGGTGGTAGGGGGGTGGAGGGGGGGCGCTGGTTCGTGGGAGGTCTGCTGGTTCGGTGTTGCAGGGGTGGTGGGGGGCGGAGGGGGGGCGCTGGTTCGTGGGAGGTCTGGGGGGGGGAGGGGGGGTGGGGAGGAGGGGGGCTGGTTCGCAGGTGTGGGTGGGGGGGTGGGGGGTTTTTTTTGAAAAAATTTAAGTTATTGGAGGGGTTTTTAAAAAATATTTAAGTTATTATTAATAATTATATTTATCTTTTAAAAATTTCAATATATTTCTAATCTAAAAAATCGAATCTGAATATCGAATACAACTCGAGTATAAAATTAAATTCGAGTTTCAAATACGAGAATGTAAAAAAAAATTATGTCTGGCACCTGAACTTTTTCTTCAATTTTGGCGCTTAAATGTTTTTTTTCCGGAATGGCACCTGAACTTTTCTCGAATATTTCCCTCCGAAAACTCATATTTTCAATATGACTAACTTGCCCTTCGGTTAAGGATTTTAAAAAGTCAAAAATCTGAAAAAGTCAGCAAAAATGGAAAAAATGAAAATTCAGGTGCCATTTTTGGGGTCCAGGGACCTATTTGGGAAAAAAAAGGTGACAAAGGCTGATTTGGGATTTATTAATTAGTTCAGGGCCTAGATGAAAAAAAGCCAAACAAAAAAGTAAAAGTAAAAGGAAACACGTGTGGTGTTTCTCTTCAAAACCCATATGAAGACAATCAAACCAAGAAAGTGGGGTTGGAGCTCAATCGAAACCCAATTTCAACTATATCAAACATAAGAGTATGACTTGACTTGATCCGGCTCGAAACATTTTCACTAAATTTTGAAAAGGTGCATTAGTACTTAGTTATTAGTAGACTTATTTTCTTGTTGCCCTGCCCCTCATAAAATTGTTGGTTTAGTTTCAGTAAATATCTATGTGAAAGGTGTATTTTAGTCACACTGGTCAGTGGCGGATATAGTCTTAGTATTTGTTATATTTGGTGCACTTTAGTCCCTCGACGTTAAAAGTTGACGGAAAATTGTAATTTTGAGGCAAAATTGAAGTTTTGCATTAATTCAAGATTAAAACGCAAATTGGATACAATGTAGTCTTATATAATTTCTTTGGTGCACTTTAGTCCCGAAGTCAATTTTTTTCAATCTTTTTCGATTTCTTTTCGATTGTTTTTCGATTTTTCAGTTTTTTCAATTTCTTTTCGATTCCCTTTCTTTTTTGTATTTTTATTTTATTTTTACCTCCTAGTAAAAAAAGTTCAATTTTTCAGTTATTTTTTGCGAAACAACTACCAAAATCAAACATTTTTTGCCAAAACAGTTATCAAAATCGAACATTTTTGTCAAAACAGTACGAAACCAAAAAACCAAACCACTTTTATAAGGAAAAAAATCAAAAAGAAATCAAAAAAAGAAAATGAATCGTAAAAAAAATCCAAAAGAAATCGATAAAACAATCGAAACAAATCGGAAAAATCTAAACCAAAATCAAAATTTATTGGTGAAACAACTACCAAAATTGAACATTTTTCGCCAAAACAATTATCAAAACCGAACACTTTTGTCAAAAAAGTACGAAACCGAAAAATCGAACCATATTTAGTAGGAAAAAGAAATCGAAAAGAAATCAAAAGAAAAAACAAAAGGAATCGAATAAAAAATCGAAAAGAAATTTAAAAAACAGAAAAAAGAGATAAAAAAAGTCCAAAAGAAATCGAAAAAAAATCGAAAAGAAATCGGAAAAAGAATTAATTACAGGGAGTAAAGTGCACTTAAAAATGTATACAAGACTACATTGTATCCACTTTGCGTTTTAACCTTGAATTAATACTAAAACTTCAATTTTGTTCCAAAGTTACAATTTTTCCGTCAACTTTTAACGTCGAGAGATTGAAGTGCACCAAATATAACAATTACTGGGACCATATCTGCAACTTGACCATAATAACAAATTTGGAATAACACATTTACTATTTTTTTTTGTCACTTTTAATAATAACAAAATGATTAAATTAAAAACTAACTCTAATCCTAATATCATCTTCCTCACATCCCTATTCCTCATATCACACCTATGACCTACCCCATCCTCAATTAATCATTTATTATTCTAACAAAGTCAGACAACTGCCGCCCGCCACCACTACCTTCCACCCTGTCTCCAAACTTCCTCCTAATAGTCCACAAAATGAATTAGGTACAAAACCAGCGGACTTCTTCTGCAACTGAGCTGACTATATAGGATAATAATGGTACTCTTGCTGTTGAGGTTGTTCCTGATTCTGTAATTGTGGGATGGGGGTCGATCTGTGTTGAGAGAGGAGGGGCCTATACAATAACCTAATATTACCTCCATTTCAAAACACACGATTCTTTTTTCATTTTCTATGTGATCCGGTCTAACCTTGATTAGCAATAACTAATTAATTACAATGAAAATACTCTTCAATATAAATTTATCAAAATTAATTTTGTATTTTTTGAATTAAACAATATTCCCTCTGTCCTTTTTTAACTTGGTGTTGAGATTAAAGTTCTTGTATTTTTAACATGGTGTAAGTTTTCAATGTGATTTGACCATATTTCTTATTTTATCCAAGTAAAGTAGTTGACTTTTAAGTTTATATATTTATTAACTCCTACAAAATGAGGACAAAGTAGTACTCTGGCCGTTTCATAATGTTTGATTGTTTAGAAAATATTTACTTTTTCATAATGTTTTATTGTTTAGGAATTCAATGTATTTTTCAACTTACTTTTTACATTTTTGACCTTCAAAAATGTTTTTGTTTTTGCTTTTGCTTTTGAATATGTGTTTACTTTTGAGTGTAATTATTTATATAATGTAGGATATAATAATAATCTTTCTTGATCCTTAATAAAGAACTTTTGATTAGATGATCAAACATTTTGAAACAGAGAGAGTAATACTTTTCATAACCTTAATAAAGCAAGTTATTGCTAAACACCTTGTTAAACAAAAACGGAAAAAGTAATAAGTAATCGATGATCAAAGTTGAACACACAAAAACGAAAACATCGTACACTATAAAATGAAGGGAGTATATGTTATCTGTGGTGAATGAAACTTCTGCTAAATACCACAGTCAATGCAAGGAAGCCCTACATCTAAAAATATAATGGGTAATAATACAGTAATGTCATTTCTCAATTGGCAATTTGGTAAGATACTCGAATATGTTGAAATCAAACATCATAAAAGAGAATAAGAATCTGGTATATATGTTGATAGAAAGCAAAAACAGATGAATGGACCAAGTAATCTCGTAATATTACTCGTATATATTAAAAAATATAATGGAATGATTTAATTCAAAAGCTTTATTTACGTATGTGCAAACGCAGATGAAAATCCCAGCATGATCAAAACATGCTTAATACAACAAATCTCTCACACTTTCTGTGATCTTTTACCAAATTTTGTTGACAGTAAAGAAGATTCCGATTTCTTCTACAAATAAAAATTAATTCAAAGATTCCTTTTGTATTATATATCTTTTTGTTGCAAAATTAAATCTCTACATATGCAGTTTTTGACTCTTTTTTATTCTTAATTTATTACGTGAAAATGACAAAACCGATGACTAGCAAAAATGAATGAAGGGAGTATCGAAAAAGGGATACTCAGCTACCATTTTTGTAGTTATAGTTAATGCCTCTGATCTGTTATTATACTTTATCCGTTCTTTTTTATTTGTATTTATAGCCATTTAATTTGCACATAGATTAATGAAAATAAGAAATAGTCAAAAAGTACATTGGATGTAACATGACAATCAAATGAAACCATATAATTGGTTGGTTGAGAACTTCATACGAAAAAGTAATCAAAAGTAAATTGAAAATAATGAAAATTTACAATTGATTATGTTAGGATGACAAGTGTTTAGATACAAAAAGTTAGGCTAAAAAGACAAATAAAAAAGATTGGAGGAAATTTTATGCATGATTGGGTTAGGTACGGGTATGAAAGGAATACTGATGAAAGTTCACGAAAGCCTTCTTGTTATGGTCAACGTTTCATATTTGTCTCTTTTTAAATATATTAAGAAAAATAAAAGTACTCTAAAGGTAGATTAAAATTATAAAATTATAATTAATTGTCATTGTATCATTCGATGGTTGATAACTTTAATGGAAAAGATAAGCAAAAAGTACACTAAAAATATAAAATTACAATTAATTATGTTAGAACGACAACTAAAAAAGCAAGAAAATTTAGGATAAAACGAGAACTAAAAGAAAACGGACAGAGTATACACAGGTAAAAATTCTAACTTTCACGGTCACCAAGACACAATTTTAAACGTAATGTCTTTAGTTCTATACGAGTAAAATATAAAAAGTTGTTCAAAAATATATATTAAATCTTACAAGATCCTACATGAATATATTATTTTTTATTGGCTAATAAAAATTTGTGGTCAAAATCTTACTTATAATTTAGGAAGGAGGGAGTACTAAATTACGGTAAGGTCAAATATGCTTATTATTTGAGCTTCTTTCGTAGTTTCGACTAAACTAATTAATATATATATATTCCCTCTATTTCACTTTAATTGACTTCACTTTTTTCGAAATAGAACTTTAACCATCAATATAATTATGTATATACACTTCTGAATATTATAAAAAAGTAGTATTATCATAAAATTTTGTAAACCGAATTCAATGACATCAATGGAGTATATTTTTTGGATGAATGAATAAAAAAAATTTGTTATCAAAATTTGATATGTACGCCTAAAACGTCTATTAAATTATATTGAAGAACAAACTATTATATTATTCGGTTCACTTCGTCCTTGGACAAATTATATACTATTGTCCTATGGTTCGGCTTTTCTTTGTTAAAAGTATGAAACAGCCACACTAACAATCGTTTGATGTCATTTACCCAATTAAGGAAGTAGATATTGTCGATATCTGCTAAATGGAGGTGATATTTCGTAAGGTGATATTAGGGGTTATCATTAGTTGGTTAGAGCAAAACTTAGAGCATTCACACTAGTGTACTTAAATTAATCCTTAAAATCCTCTATATTTATTACCTTTATTAGTTTTGGGGGGATATTTTAATTTTGCTCCATTCTCTATTTAATAGAATAAAGGTTGAAAAAGTAGAGAAGCATCGTATAAGAGCATTTGTAGTAGTCTCTCTAAAAACACTTTTATCTCAATAAAAGGGAAGGGATTTAAAAAAATGTTAAAAATCTTCTTTTCTAGACTCTCTATAACAAGATGACCCACAACAAATTTTTGAGGATTCAATTAGTTGTGTCAATATATGAGTATTGAGATCATTCCCCAAAACTACCTTTATCAAATTTACTTTATTCTCTCTCATGGACCATCACCAATCAAATCTATTTTTTATTCCTCACAAATTCTTTTTTCATTTCTTTTACTTTTATTTGTATTAAATAGGGTGTCAAGTAAGAAAGTTGGAAAAGTAATAACATTAAAACACATTCTCAAAATTGATAAAGGTAATAAATAGAGAATATTTTCGAGAATAATTTAAGATGACTAGTGTGAATGCTCTAAGGGACAAAAAGATAGACAAAAGGTGGTTTTGGGGTTTGATGGCATACCCTAAAAGTTGGCACAACCAACTTCCTCTCTACTTTTTTCAGGTGGGCCAGCCCATTATACACAAGCTGAAAATGCACCATTTGACATATTTTAGCTCACTTCTTCCCCATTATTGAGATAATACATATTTTAGAGCATTTAGTATGAATGCTCTTACGTTCTTATACAATTATAAAGTTTGTGTCAATAATTTAATTTGTGAGACCAAATCGAAAATTAACTCTCTAATAGTTAAAAATGGATGCCAATAATAAAGCATTTACGGAGTAATAAGTTCGTTTGAACCATTACTAAAGTCCAAAGTAGTGAGAGATCAAACCCGCCGTGTTTTTGGGAACCCAAAGATTTTCTTTTATATAGTGCCTAAACCTCGATCAAACTATACTAATCATGACCCACACTGTGTTGACCAAGTGTAACCAATCGACATTATACAAGTAAGGAAATTTTACACTATTAAGGAGGAGAGTCTACATTACAATGGGGCTGAGACATCCGTAAAAAATTTAAACCCTCGCCAAATTTGAACGTATAACCTCCATTGAAGAGACATGAATCGATAACCATTAGGCCAAGTTAATTGGTTAAATGCGACATCTTGAATGGTAAAATCTTAGATCAATCTTATTATGTACCATTTGATGTTATTTTATTATGTGGTTATAGTATTATTTCGTGTCACATTTATTACATAAATAATGGTTAGGAAAACAAAGTTTAAACACAATATTTATTCAAACTAGGTGATTTCACAGATGATGAGAATAGGTAGGGTAATTGGGTAAAGATACTATTGGAGCAAAAATGTGATCATGCTCACATTAAGCGCCCCTCACGCCGAATTCACAGATTGAAAGGGAGTAAATCACGGTACGATCCCCAGGACCAGAGTGTTTGGAGGCATGTCTACGCTGCGCACTTAGCCTGGGATAAAACTCCCAAACTGTCGCTGGCGCGATTCGAACCTATGCCAACTGGAGCAATCTACATACACCCTAACCAATAGGACAACCCGTGGGGTTTGGGTAAAGACACTATGATGTTATTGTTGCCTGGATTAATATCCTTTCTTGTTGTAGTAGTAAGGGTAACGTATGAGCACGTCCACTGGGTTTATTAAGGGATTAAATATGTCTGGTCAGGTATTGGGCCCGTTTATTATGTATTTCCAAAGATATCTTGTGTAAATTTAGAAATAATTTGCGTTATATAACGCATGTTATAACTGCCTAATTATATATCTAACTATAGGTACAAATTTGATACTTTATACTAAATAAATGAGGTATTTTATCAATGAGTTGTGACAAATAAATGAGGTATTTTATCGATGAGTTGATTGTCACAAGATAAATTTTGTGTATATTCACATATTCTCGCTAATGTATTTTGATCATATGTCTAGCTTTGCAGGAACGAAACTAGGATAGAACTTAAGAGGTACAAAACAAAAAATAATTTAATATGGGACACAATTTAAAGATAAAAGGACAAAAATGATAGGAGAAAAAATTATTGTTAATACTAAATGGATTTAAACCCTAATATACCTTGTGAAAGCAAAGGAATTATGCCAACTACTCTAACTTTCTTCTCAATATTTTCACAAAATTTATGTTATATATACTTCACAACTCCCAGAAACCAGGGGGCACAGGCCTCCCCTGCCCCCTGTTTCCGTCCTTGTAGCTTCGAACCAGCTATCTTGAGTTGGGACACATTAACTGTAAAGATAAGAAGTATTTGTCAAACTGTCACATCGTTCTCAATCGATGTGACAACTCGGGGGGGGGGGGGGACACAATGCTCAAAGAATGTTTGCCTTCTCCTCTTTTCGTATAGGTGTCTCACTCGGTAGAATTTAGAGAATAATAATGGATTAACTTGTTACTTTCAAGTTTGTAACAGTTTAATCCAAGTCCCTTCACTAGGGCTCATACCTATCCTCACATTACAATCCATACTAACGTATATTATTTATCGGAAGATAATCCAACTCATCAACAGCTAACAATAAATTCCATCAATTGCCGAAAGGCGGAGACAGAGATGTCAATATATCGAAGAAGGGAGGACCACGTGAGTTAAAACGAAACCTTCTTAAGATGTTGATGTGGAATACCAAAATTCTTACATCACCATGACGAATAAATATGGTCCAAAAATATATCCAAACAATATAATATTTTGAAGCGAATCAAATAATTTTTAATAATGTACCCTCTCCATTCCACTTCAATTGACTTCACGTTTATCGAGACATTACTTTGATCATCAATTACATTACATATACATTATAGAAAATTACAATATGATAATATTATGAAAATATTTTGAAATCATATTCAATAAAATCAATTTTATATTTTTGAACGAATGAATAAAGACTAATATATAGTCAAACTTTGACACACATTTCCAAAACGTCAATTAAAGTGGAATAAATGGAGTATTAATTTAGTAAATAATAAAGGGGCCATCAAACACCTCCCCTAATTCCATTACCCCACCATTGTGGACCATGGAAAGCAATATACCCACCAAAAGACTCGTCCCCTGGTGTAGGATTACTCCTATAAAACGACTAAACCTCCTCAACTCCCTTCTCACATACTCTCTTCTTACAACTTACAACAGCTTCTATGCTCTCTCCATCTCATTTTTCTTACATATTGTCCCATAATAATACTCAGCCTTACCCATAAATCTTTGTCTTTATCAATTATGACTCTCAAAACTACTCTACCTCATTTGATTTAACTTTTTCCCCTATCAAATTCCCAAAAACAGAGCACTCTGTTTTCTCACTTTCCTGCAATTCTATAACTAAAATGACCAAACAAAATGTGGTAATGTCTGAAATTACTACTGCAAAACAGGTGGCTTCGGCTCAGAAGCCACCGGTTCCACCTAGTGGCTACACCACCATTTCAAGAAAGAAATTGCTTCACAATCTTGAAGTTAATAATGGTGGAAGAATCAGTTCATGGGTTGATTCTATGAGAGCTTCCTCTCCTACTCACATAAACTCTACATCTTCTCTTTCTGATGAACACACTTCTTGGATGGTAAAAATAAATATCATTTTCATAATATATCATCAATTTTGTTATTTGAAAAAATGTTATGTTTAAATCATACTACTAGTATCTTCTAAATGGAATGATCATTTGCATGGTCACAAGTCACAACTTGAGTGTCTTTTACATGACAACCCAATTTCGAGGATTTAGTCTAAACCAAGAAAAATTTAACGCATTAATATCAACATGTATCGATATCTTTGAGAGATTTCCCGTCAATAAACTTGAGGGAGTCTCTCGAGCTAATAAAAATATTGTATACTTACATGGTTATTTTGTGATTTCTCAGGTTGAGCACCCCTCAGCTCTAGACATGTTTGAGCAAATCATAAAAGCTTCAAAAGGAAAGCAAATTGTGATGTTTCTTGATTATGATGGTACCCTTTCTCCAATTGTGGAGGATCCAGATCGTGCATTTATGTCTGATGCAGTTAGTATTTTAGACCAAACATCATATTGTTTCTTGTTTCTCAACATATTTTTACCCCTAAATATAGTAACACAAAAATTTCTTTTGTAATATTTCAGATGAGAACAACAGTAAGGAAATTAGCCAGATATTTTCCTACTGCAATTGTTAGTGGGAGATGTAGAGACAAGGTACATTTATTTTAATTTATTAATTATAATTAAAACTTCTACAATATTTAATGAAATTAATTAATTTTTCACTTGAATTATGTAGGTTTATAGTTTTGTAAGATTGGCAGAATTATACTATGCTGGAAGTCATGGTATGGACATCAAAGGCCCATCAAAAGGTTCCAAATACAAGAAAGTGAGTTTACTTTTTCCATATTTCCTCCTCTTATAATCAGCCCTCTCTCTTAACTCTACTTTTATTATATCTAGGGTGATGAAGCTGTATTATGTCAACCAGCTACTGAATTTCTTCCAATGATAGATGAGGTTAGCGTTGTAACGGAGACGGGTCAATTCATTTTCGTTATCAATTTTATTTACGTGTTAAGCTTTGACCGTCAAGAAAAGAACATTTTAGCGAGACTGACGAGTTATTTAAGATCTATTGAACGTATATTTATTAATCTTGTTATGTGAACAGGTTCACAAAGCTCTATTGGAGAAAACTAAATCAACACCTGGTGCTATAGTGGAGAATAACAAATTTTGCGTCTCTGTACATTTTCGATGTGTTGATGAAAAGGTAAACCATATCTTGTTCTTTTTTTAGTGGTTTATTTATGTTTCTGACATGACTAACAAAGAGTTGGTTATATAAAAATACCTTTTGTTGGTAATAAAATAAATTAAGCAAAGATTTGATATGATTTTGTGTACTTTGAAATTATTAAAAAAATGCAGAAGTGGACTGAACTAGCACAGCAAGTGAAATCAGTGTTGAAAGAGTACCCGAAGCTGAGATTGTCTCAAGGGAGAAAGGTGCCACGTGTCCATAAAATAATTATTTTTGTTTTTATAATTTATTTTGGGTAAAAATATGTGGCTCAGAATGTTTGACTTGTTTGTTAACTGGAATTTGGTATTTGGTGCAGGTCTTAGAGATCCGTCCTACAATTAAGTGGGACAAAGGGAAGGCTCTTGAGTTTTTGCTAGAGTCACTTGGTAGGTTCACTTTCCATCATTGTGTACTCTTAAATTAGATGAATATTATAGCGATAATTGTCGATTTTTTTCAAATCGTGTGATAAGGGTGTACTTTAATTCTAGATAGTTACAACTACGTCCACTGTTTGAGATCAAATTGACAATTAAGAAGACTAATAACTTGGTCATATGGTGCAGGGTATGCTAATTGTAGCGATGTATTCCCTGTTTATATTGGAGATGATCGAACGGACGAGGATGCTTTCAAGGTATCCAATGCTCATAGATATCTTTGTTATGAGGGCCATGAAAGAATAATAATCTAGCTTGAATAAACAAACGTTGTATTAGGAAATGAATAGATTTAATATCTAGTACTGGGAGGTCCATCTCTAACCCATGGTTGATAATGTTAGGTACTAAGAGAAAGAGGACAAGGATTTGGGATTCTTGTCTCCAAAGTTCCAAAAGAAACCAATGCATCCTATTCTTTACAGGAACCTTCTGAGGTAATTAACTGTGCCCACTTGCAAATGGCTATAAATATTACAAGATTTTTTTGTCCAATTGTATTTCCTTTTTGGGATACTATTCCATGGATCTACTATTTATAATAATTGCAATGTGTCACTATTAAATGTTAGGTATTTTGCAAATGATGTATATATGAAAGATTCATTGGACCTTTATGTGAATTTTGATTTTATTTCATTTTCCATTATTAATTAAAATGTATTTGTGTAAATGTTTCAGGTTATGGGTTTTTTGCGACGATTGGTTGAGTGGAAGAAAATGACATTGAGACGGCAATTTAGGATGAGAAGACAAATTGAAGATGTGTTTAGCTATCTAACCTAATTTGTAATTTTTAAAATTATAGGTAAAATGGGGTGTAATAGTAAGCAATGTAGTCCAAGTTATGTTCTTTTTAATGGGGGTAGGGGATATTGAAGAGAAGGTGAGAGTTTATATCTATGACTATAAAGGCCTTGTACATCTTTGTAAGTAGCCATTGTACAAGGTGCAATGTAAGTTGGGAAAGTTTGTCTTGTCTAAATGCATTATAAAATGTGTTATTCGGATCTTATTGGGTTTTGTTTGTTTAATTTATTGTCACAAAGTTTAATAAAAAAAAATTTAAATACATTATATCAACATGTCTTAATGTCAAACAATGAAGAGGTTTCTGTTAGAAATAATAAGAGGATAGGACATTACACAATTATAACACCAAGATAAGAGTTAATTACAATAATGGTCCCTATAAATGGGGTCAAATTGCATTTCATCCCAATAAGTGGCAATCTTGTAGATATAGTTCCTGATAGTGTACACATGGTTCTCATTACTCCATAATTAACGAGTCCGTTACTAGTAGACGGTTTTGGGGTCAAAATATAAGTTTTAAGATATTTGGGACCCAATATATAATTTTTAGAACTTTTGGGGCCAACATAGAATTCTTAAAGACTTTTGGGGCAAAGGTTTATTTTTTGGGGGTGAAAGTGTAATTTTTAATTCTTTTGGAACCACCTAAAATTTGACTTAAGTAAAAAGAATTCGCCCAAAAGGCGAACGAAATCAAATAAAACCCCTAAAATTTGAAGAAAATAGAATAAAACCGCCAACGATCTAACAAAAGCAAACAAAATCCCCCAAAATTGCCATATAAGTCGTCATTCAAACAAATAAGGACCTCTAGATCTGCGAAAAAATCTTAATTAAAACAAAACGTAAATGTAAATTCAAAGACAAGGGAGTACGTTTCAGGTTTCACGCGAAGAGATGAGATGGAGGAGGCTTTGGAAATGGAGGCTTTTTATTTTCTTCATGTAATTCTTTCGTTAAAGACTTGGAATGGTGCCGCTTTTTCACTTGTAGTTAGACGGCGCTCAAATGAGAGTTGTCTAAGATTACTTAAACATCGCTTAGCACCGGTTTAAGCGACACTTAGATAACGTTTCTTTAGGTTATGTTGCCTAAATAGTGTTGTCGAATTGGTATAATGTACTAGTGAGTATACTATGTACTGTATACAATTAGCCTTTGTCAATTTCGTTCTAACCGTTCAATTTAATGTATGCAAGAAATATAAACAAAATATAATGATTACGTAGAGTACTAAACTTTTTTCATTACCAATAATACTCAATAATAAATTAGTCATTTATTATTTCAAATATATGTTGTATTCTAGACTTACAATATATAGGTTCGTGGCAAATTTGTACTCCCTAGTCCCCTCCATCCCTAAATGATTGTCACATTTTAATTTTTGGTGGTCAACAAAACACGATTTAAAACGTAAATATCTATTATTCTACATGCGAAACAATTATAAAAAGTTAATATTTCAAAAATATATATTGAGACGAATCTAACAAGGTCTCACAAAGCTATATTATTTCTTATCATTTAATGTGAGTTCATTATCAAAATTTGTTATGTTTGACCAACAAAAGTCAAAATGTGACAATCTTTTAGGGACGGAGGTAGTATTATCCTGGAAAATACAAAATTGTGATAAATTAATTTATCCATATAACTACATTAACTTGTCAAATTGAAAATTATACATTCCTCATTATTCAACACAATGATAAAATATTTCAAATAAAAACTTACATTAATTAAAAATAACTATTGTGAAAAAAAAACAAATATGGTAGAAAAAATAATTAAACAAACATGAAGTAAGAACAATTGAACTTTTCATTACATTTGGCAAAATTAATGATGAATTCAATTGTAAATTTTTTTGTCCGAAAAAATAATTCTTACTAAGAAATATAAAATGACTGCCGCCATCCCATCTAACTATATTTGTTCTTATTAAATTGTCATACTGAATATAAAAAATATTAAGTCCGCCATTAATATTCTCAAAATTCTAAATGGCATAAAATAATGGGCCCTGGTTGGTATATTTTCTTAAAATCGAATACCATGTGCTGAGTCAAAAGGCGTATGTGGTGACTTAGATTTTTAAAAAGTTTCGTTAGCAAGATGCATCCTTCATTCAATTCATTCTTCATTTTGCCTAACAATAATTGAATTTTTTTCATCTTGAGAATAATAGTTGCCATCTTCACATTAAATTGACTAACTCATGAATAGGGCATTCATTGCCGATGGCTCAATAGCCTAGTGGCATCCGGCCCAACCTTTCATGTAAGAGGTCATGGGTTCGAACCTTGTTGGAGACATATTTGTCTCATATTATACTCTAACTTTCTATTAGTTAGCAATTTCTGTATTCATGTTTGTAATATCATTGTAGTCACAATTCATCGCTAATTATCAAAAAATGAATAGGGCATTCATTATTTTCGATTGAAATCATCATTCTAATCAATTCCTACACACTCTTACCCCTTAAGCAAACGAATGATAAATTAATGAATGTGTTAAGCTGATTAAGAAATCAAAACTTGTATTTTTAATCACTTTAATATAAGGTTGGTCTCTATATATTAGAATCAAATTTATGCTATACGTAAAGAGATAGAGAGTACTTTATCAGTTGAGTTGTATGCATGTATATTTATGTCTCAAGGACTCCTTACTAAACTATTTGTTGTATTATATGTCTTACTATATGTTAATCAAATTTAAAATCATGACAAATTAAATACCAAGCTTGTACTTCTTAAGAGTTAACTTACTATATATAAACACATGAATTGAATATTTGACATGATTTTAATAAGTAAACTTAAAGATATGATGTAAATTAAATTATACTCCCTCCGTCCCTAAAAGATTGTCACATTTTGACTTTTGTTAGTCAAATATTATGAAATTCGATCATGACTTCCCATTAAACGATAAGAAATAATATAATCTTGTGGGACCTTGTTAGATTCGTCTCAATATATATTTTTGAAATATTAACTTTTTATAATTTTTTATGATGTAGAGTAATAGATATTTATGTTTTAAATCGTGTTTTGTTGACTATCAAAAGTCAAAATGTGACAATCTTTTAGGGACGGAGGGAGTAATATATATACTAGTGAAGGACCATGCTTAGATACTTCATTATCCACCTCAGATTTTGTTTGCATTTGAGAATACTGTATATGCGTGCCCACATACACCTAGCATTATTAAGAATATGATTCTTTAATTTATTTTATATTTTTAATAAAGAAATATAGTTATGACTGTTATGATTTGTTAGTTGATGCTGTCTACTATTTCGTTTATTTATTTGCTCATTACTTGATTAATAATTATTTGTGTACCACATTATATAGTAATAATAAATTTGTTTTATAAATGATCTACAACTATCATAGGGCCACCGAATTCTTCAATAATATGCTCCTCTAAATGATTCATGTGATTGATTATTCTTGTATGTTCAATAATGCATATGTTCGCTCGTATAAACAAATGGGTGATGAATGATGATGTATAGGATGGTTCGACAACCGATGACCTCAACAAAAATTATGGAGAAGTGTTTCATAACGAAAGAGGGGGTTGGGAAAGAGGGGAGGGAGGGTGTGGTGAAAAATTGAAAAGATAAAAATAATATGAGGACAATCACAAAAGAAGTCATTATTAAAAATCAATACAATTTTAATTACTTGACATTCTTAAGTAATTAATTAGTTAATTAAAATTAATTGATGATATATATCTTTTATTTTTATGGACTAGGAGTATTTACTAGTCATTAGAAATATTTAAATACATTTAATAGAGATAAAATAGAAAGAATGATAAAATGTACACTGAAAATATAAGATGACAATTTATTTGGAAAAAATTTTGAGTTAGAATAAGAGAGACTATCCAATGGTCCCATAAATTGGACCAAGATTATCATTTGATTATTAAAAATTCAACGGTTACAAATTAGTCTTTGAAATCGGACAAAAATTGTGTCTTAGTCTAAAAATTATATCGAAAGCATGTATTATGACTATTGTCACCACAAGTTGATCGAGTCACACAATAATTATAGTTAATTAAGTTTTCACGTACTCATCCTTCAATTTTATACTAATATGTCGCAACTTTTGATTTGTTCAATTTCAGGAAATAATTCTCAATTATTGAACTTTCATTGATTCAATGACAATCTTAACTCATTCTTATTATGAGACTATTTCGATAATTTTCTCTTAGAATAATAACAAACTAGAAGAGAGAAAGTATGTATCAAAGCTTAGGGACCGGTGCTTATTGATAGCACTATTTTAGCACATGGGAACTTATTTGAATTAAAAAAATGAAGAATAAAATAAACAACTTATATAGCGCATTTCATATACGCTATCCAAGTAAACATGTTCAAATTAATTGAGCATGTTACGATACTTGTACAACTGTTTCATGAAGGGAAAGATGTGAAAGTAGATTTGACGATTCACATGGATGATTTTTCTTTATATTATTGTTAAAGATCATATGATATATATCAAGTTTACGATATTATTGATAATCTTATTGATTCTGGACAAATGTTTAGTGCTATTATTAAATTTATTACATTAAAATTTATTGACGAAAGAAGTTATATGATGCATTCATTTAGCTAAATGTAATATATTGTTTGAAAAATAGTTGTTTGTTGTCAAGAAAATTAAAAATATTCTAGAATTATTATTTGTATAAGAATATATATATATAAAAATCAATATAAGACTACAAAATTATTAAATTATGTTCTATAACTCTTAATCAAGTGCTATGCATGTATATACTAGAAAGTGCTTAATTAAGCGCTATACAAGTATCAAATTACTGTAACGCATATGTGTGTGCTATATAAATGTTAAACTTTAGTATCACATAAAAAGTGTTATACAAGCTTAAACTCTAATAACGCATAAAAAAAAGCTATATAAGAAAAGTATTATAGAAACGTGATGCTTCAATAACGCTTTTGAAGCGTTATTTTAACCACAAAAATAGTAGCTTAAATAGCGCATAAAAATAGCTATGCCAGAATATGTAACTGTGTTGCTTCCATAACGCTTTTGAAACGTTATCTTAATTACAATAGTGATAGTTTAAATAGTACTTGAAAACGCTATAGAAACCTAAAAAAAGCGCTATTAAAACCCTTTTCTTTAGTAGAGTAATAATGTTCCCGTTATGTAATAATTATGTTAATTTCGACATTATTAAGTACATATTGACAAAATGAGCACATTATTAATATTGTTACCTCATGAATAATTTTAGAGCACCAAAGCCCCATGCAAGAATGATGATCACATGCATTTATAATGTAGGGACCTTGGCATTTCTTGAATAAATGGAGGTCCAGATAACTAGATGCAATGTACTGTTTGTTCTTCCCCAATTAGAGGGAATGGGCAAATAATATTCAAGAAAATGTACTATGATGTATGTGTGAATTGCTGTGAAAGCTGCATCATCATTTGCATTTTGCTCAGTTGTTCAATTATTACCCCTACCTCGAATCCATACCGACCTGCCTCCTCTCTTGCATACCATGGAACTCAATTCACCCTTTTATCAGACAACTTGAAAATCGTCAAATTTACTGTATGTGTCCAGACAAGACAATTAACCTCAGGCATAACTTAACTCCAAATTTATATATATATTTATATATACCATGTGTACTCGATGACAAGCTAAGGGTGCGTTTGGACATTAACATGATGATTTCATTTTAAGACAAAATAATTAACATTTTTTTATAAATGGGAATGATATTGGTAGTCGAGGAGTGATAACGTGTGGGAGCATTAACATGACGATTTCATTTTAAGACAAAACAATTAACGTTGTTTTTATAAATGGGAATGATATTAGTAGTCGAGGAGTGACAGCGCATCTAACATGATTAGCCTATTTGATGTTGTATATATATAGAGTTAACTGCTGGAATGGTCCCAGTAAGTGGGGGTCTGATGTACTTTGGTCCTCGAAAGTGTCACCGTTGTGGAAATGGTCCCTGAAAGTGTGTATATTGGTGTAATGTGGTCCTTATTCCGTTAGTTCCGTTTGATTTAAGTGTGAATAACAATTTTTTGGGTAAAAACATAACTTCTTATAACTTAATAGCCCCATGTAGGGCCTAAAATGCAAATAAAAAAAAGTTAAAGGTAAACGTAACAATCTAATTTAATCATGTTCGATTTCTTTCGATTTCTTTTCAATTTTTCGAATTCTTTTTTATTTCTTTTCGAGGAAGTCAAGAATCGAACCTTTTTGTTAAAATAACTATCAAATCCGAACCTTTTTGACAAACAACTATCAAAATTGAACCATTTTGCAAAAAAAGTAAACTACGAAATCAAATTTTTTGCCAAAACTAAAACTTTTAACCAAAACAACTACCGAAATCGAACCATTTTTTCTAGGTAAAAAAAGAAAAAACATCGAAAAAAAATCGGAAAGAAATTGAAAAAATTGAAAAGAAATAAAAATGATTAAACTAGATTGTTTTCTTAATTTTAATGTATTTAATTGTTACTTTACATTTAACTTTTTGTTATTTACATTTTAGGCCGTAAATAATGGGGCTATTGAGTTATAGAAAGTTTTGTTTTTACCCCCAAAATTGTTGTGCACTCTTAAATTTAACGGAATTAATAGAATGGGGACCAAATTGCACCAATATACACACTTTCAGAGACCATTTTCGCAATAGTGCCACTTTCAGGGATCAAAGTGCATCAGGACCCCACTTACTAACTTAGTAGGACCATTCAAGCAATTAACTCTATATATATTATCTTCATTTTTGAAATCATACATCCGTTTTAACAAATTTTGTACTAAATTTTTGTATATTACATATATAAAGAAAATATATATTTGAATTCAAAATCATAAATTAAAAAATATTAACAAAATTGCTTTGAAATGGACGGAGCACCTAACTTATCATGAATTCACCATATTATTGATTAAGAAAAACATGCTCCCTACTCGACTTTGAAAGCTAAGATAAAGATAGCTAGATTACTACTCCAAGTTGGTGATGTTGAATATTCTTATAATTGTTCATGGTTTTATTATTAGCAACCCGGTGGTATATCCGTATATATGATCTAGTATACCATATAAGAGGTATGATCTTTATATCCTATGTATATTCACACATATATATATATATATATATATATATATATATATATAACCTAATTTACTAGGATAATAATGAAGTTAATTTAATAAAAGATACTAAAAATATGTTAATAGTTCATTATTAGCAGGGACGAAATCATGATGAAATTTAAAGGTGATAAAATCTAAAAGAATTCAATAGAGAGGAGGCACAATTTGAAAAATGAAAACTGAAAATGAAAAAAACACCAATTAAAACGTAAAACCTCATGAAAATACTATATATAGTAGAGGGCATTATTGTAAAATAAGTTAATTTTACCCTTCAACTAAGACCAATCAAAATATAAAACCTTAATTGTAGGAGAATTCTTGTTGTGAACCCCACTCTATAATATATTAGTCTAGTACTAGACTTGGCATATTTTTTTTCATGTGTCTTCACTTATTGGTGGCATTTTCATCTGATGAGGAACCTATTATTTATTCATAAAATCAAATTCCATGTTTGAAGGGGGAGTTGGTATCCACTAAAAATAGAGCATTAATTCTTATACAGAGAGAGAGAGAGATACACATGGTGATACACAAAAGTCATTTCTTTAAGAACACCTCGATCGGTTCTGTAAAGATGAAGTCCACTAAATCATTGGTGCAATAATAATATGTGAGCTACACATACAAGTTTAATTTATTTGGTGCTACAATTATTGGTAATCTAAATAAAGGAAAATTAAAGAAACTCCATTATGCTTGTAAAGGACCTTCTCTTTTAACCATCTACAACTTGTCTATATGCCTAGCCTAAAAAGAAGCATTTCACGTTGGATTGTCTTTTTAAATTTTATGTATTACTTTATATGATCACTTATTCACTTTCACCATTTTTTTATGGTTTCTTAAAAAATAGTGTAAACTTTAGGTAGAGATTTGATCTAGTACTGTTACATTTATATAACAATTTTGTTACATTTGATTAAGAATTTTAACAAGATTAATTATTTCTACAATTTTATATATATCAACTAGCTAGTAAGTAGTAAACTAATTTATATTTGGATAACGTAAAATGCATGTGCATGGACCTCAAATAGTCAAATGATCGAACAAAAAATGTAAATATGTATCTTAAGAACTTTTTCACAGGAAGATTCACAATGAAAGATTATTACTCCGTATTTTTATTGTGATTAATGATCGGATGGGATATATTAAAAACAGTAAATAAAAACAAAACAACGTAACCAATTCCACTTTTTACCCTTAACATATATATTAATTACATATTGATGGTATCTTTTCAATTTACTCGAAATCATCACAGCTAATGTATGCAAGTTACAATTTAGTTCATGCAAATGTTCGGTATACGCAAATAATGGTTCCTCATACTGGCGAAGAAGATGTTGTTTAGTCCGTCTTTTATTAACGGAAAAAGGGACTAAAGTGCATTTTTATTTCAACCAATATATATGAGGGATTAAAGTATACATTTTCAAGAAATATTTAGATTTTGAAAAAAAAAATTTGGCCCTACTTTCGATAAATAAAAATGGGATTAAACCTCACCTTTTAAGTAAATATCAGAGACCATTTGCACATATCATATATTTACTAGAAGTAAAATTTAACTTGTCCATATTATCTGAGACCATTTAGCTTTTAATAATTTTCTCAAATTTACTTTTATAGTTTTTTGAAAGAATAGTTATATATACCTAATACCTCTATGGACTATATATGCTCACCAGAATTGGATTTGGTTGTACTGTAATTTTTTATGGTAGTTAATATTATAATTCTCAAAACTTTTTTTACAATGAGATGCAAATCATTGATCTCATGAACAACGAGTGTTATTAGTTTAATTGTCTGCTAGATGATTCGATTATCTCGATTTTGTTGGTATCGAGGAACAACTGCCTAACTTGTTGCTTCCTCCACCCCATACTTAAGTTATAATAATAAGCAATGAAGAAGAATATAGTATTCGAGATCGCACATGAATTAAATAGAATAGGCGATTAGAGCATATATTCAAAGGCAAAGCTATAACCCTATTAATTTGGTAGAAGAATGGTCCTGCTATTGTACGTGTCTACAACGCCCCAAATGGCAAATGCAAAAGGAGTCTGCATTAGTCTGCACCAACACGTGTGTGCCCTTAACTCATTGGTCCCCTGCATTTAGCTTCCACCCACCAAACCATAACAAGAACTTGCTTGGATGATGCTCAACTGTTAGATTGCTAATCACCCTACATTTATAAGGTATATATAATAACTAGGATTTTATATTTGGATTTCTACTTTTCATATCGTTCTTTAATTTTTCTACAAATAAAGTATGCAAAGGTCTTTTAACATTAAGCTTTTCATAATGGAAGTGTAGCGTTAAGAGTTTATGGGTTCCATTCTAAAATCAATTGATAATAGAGGGAGTAGCTTAAGATCTTATATATTGTTTTGGGAGGACACCGACTTCTGATAGGGATGTACATCTTAACACTCTCCTCAGGTGGGACCCCAATCATCGGCGAACTATTCCTCGCCGGTATTAACTGCCGGAACAACATCGGCGGGTTACACGTGTCTAGCTCATTAACTCGGGCTTGGCTCATGATATATACCATGTTAAAAGTCTATCGGATTCCACTCTAAAACCAATTGACAATAAAGGAGTAGCCCAAGATCTTATATATTGACCCAGGAGGACAACGACTTCCAATATAAAATGTACATCTTAACATTATTCAATAAACATGCATCAGTTATAAAATAAAAACGAAGAAAGTTGAAGAGCTTTTATTAGTATATGTAAATTGGCTCAAATTTTGTTAACCTTAAGATATGTTCGAGCTATGTTTGAACTGTGAAAAGATTGGGTGCATCAATACTTCCATGCGTCAGGTTCATCAAGGGGGGTCGTAACATAATATCTCATAAATTAAGGGTCACACTGTAATTGTCTATATAATTAGGGCCACGTTACAATTATCTATATATTTGTGGGTCAATTTGCAAATCACATATATATTTACTATTTTTGTTTTGGATTGGTAAATATTGTGGTACTGTACCATTGTTATAGTATAATTTGGGTACAAATTATGTTGATATTGTTTCTTGTATCAATGATGAAGTTTCAAGTGGGTACAGTACCCACTTGAAACCTTTAAGTGGGTTTGATGAACCTGATGCATGAAAGTATTGATGCACCGAAACCGGACTCGTTCGAACTATAGCGGGGAAGATCTCAAATTGCATTTTCCGAAACAAACGTGATCGAAGTTTGAGGTTCTTTCCGGTGCCATACGTATCATCGACATTTGAAGGCGACGTTAAGAATATATGGGCTGCCTAAACTTAGTTGACAAAAGACATTAAGACTAACAGAAATCAACTCATCCAAACTAATAATAATGTATACTAATATACTCCTATAATTAACAGACAGACAAAGGATGGAGAAGCAGAAAACAATAATTATGGAATCTGAACGTGTGATATGTTTTCTTCCAAACAGTTGAGTTCAACTAACCTAATGCTGAACAGTTGGCACACTTCCCTTTTTTTTAAAATTTTAATTCCATTTTATATTTTCGCACTCAAACTTTAAAGATTTGACCATGAATTTTTTGTAATTGATAAGAAATTATATACACATATTTTATATTGTTAAATTCGTTTTAATGTATATTTTTAATATATTAACTTCCTACAATTTTTTCTCCTTATAAAATAAAAAATATTTACGTTTTTAAATCATGTTTCGATGATCGTGCATAAAAAGTTGAGAAAGAATAATATAAACTACATACCATTATGTTGTCATGCCAAATTTGAAATGTCAAGGAATCTTAGAGATGGGACTAGCTAAAAGTAGTTTAGGCTTATTATTGGTATATTCCACTATACTATCACAAAACTCATTCAATAATGCCACTCACAAAAAAGGCTTAAATAAGTCTTGATGTGTAAATAAACATGTTTATTCAATGTTTGATCCCTAGATATAACTCAAAATGCATGAAAACCGACAATTCTGTTTATCCTTAAATGTTTGGTCCATTTGACATTCTACAAAACATCAACAACTTAATACTCATTTTACATTATCAAATTTTCCTTGATTATAAACTTTTTTGACTTCCCAAACGTGACAAAACAATAGGGGATGAGGGGCTTAGTAAATATCAGTGATCTTTGTTAAATTTTAAGTCTATTTATTTCAACAGAAGTTGGATTTGAAGAAGTAAATTGGTGTAAATTGTCAATCCTCATTAATCTTGTAAATGATCGAGTCATACCGAACTTCGTCATGGTTCAATACGTCTCATGGAGATTTGAAGGTTCGAGTTTTAACGAACAAGAAAATTTGAAGTTCGTTTCGGTTAAAAAAATTTGAAGGTTCGAAGTTCGATTCGAACAGTTCGAAGTTCCAATAAAAAATTGAGTATTTTCAATGAATAAAGAAGTAAATTGAAAAATAAATTAAAATGTATGTAAATTGATAATTCTGTTGAACCTAAAGATAAGGTTCAAAATCGGTTTAAACTTATATCGAACCGAACCTTAAATGGCACTTTTAAACTAGTTCGAACCGATAGATTCTGTTAGAACCTAATCCTGATTAATGAGAAGCCCAATCTAACTCTAGTTAGATTGCGTTATAGAAATTTACAGGGCAAAGGGTAAAGGCAATGGGCAATGGGGTTGGACTTTATCGGACTGGATCATCATTTCAACTTGAAGTCCAATATAAGTCCAATTACCGCTCTCAATTCATTGAATGAATTTGAATACTCCCTCCATCCCTAATTGATGGGGATATTTTCTTTTTTTCAAAATCCCATAATTGATTCTCTTTTTGACTAATTGTGAGAGAGTTGAGCGAAAATTATTTGTGAGAGACAAATTCAAAATTTTCTTAAATTTTGTGTAAAGTCAAACTTCCCTATCAATTAGAGGTGGAGGGAGTATATTATTGAATACTTTTCAAGTTAATATTTTAAAATAAGAGGAATTCTATATTGATTATACAAATCAATCAACATTATTTATCATAAATTTAAAATGCCATATACATTTTTTGATTTAAAAAAAACAATAATATTATCAATTTTTGAAATTAGATCATATTTTTAAAAAGTTTCGCACAAAACCGTCGAAATGTTAGGACTGGGTATGAGAGGGAGTATCATACTAGTAGATGTATCATTCATGTTATCTATGAAATGACGTGTGAGAATATTATAAGGTATATTCTAGCAATGCTTTCAAATTCCAATGATAAATTGACAAATTAGGTAATTACGATTATTAGTTAGATTAGATCAGAGATAAATGATTTCCCAAACTACTAAAACGTATACGGTATATAAAACCAAAAATAAATTATCCAAGATTATGACTTGTATAACATCCAATCATAAAGACACAAATCGATAAGCTCTAGGTCCACTGTAATAAAACTCGAGCTACCTCAAGAGTTGTACTAGTACATTTGTATACTCGATCAGAAAATCAGATTTATAGATCATACTGTTTCACCTACCACCAATTCCTTCTTGCCAATTGGCATTAAATTTATTTATATACAGTTGCTAATTTAAGTCTTCAAGAGATATTAGAGTGAGCATCCATGGCCTCATTCAAAGTCAACTCCATCTCCTTCTTCCTCTTCATTATCATCATCTCCCTCTTCACCAATGTTATATCGGTATGTACAACCTTCCACTTTCTTTTTCAATTATTATGTCATTACGGCTCTTTAATTAATTGTAATAAGAGTATCTTTTAAATTTAAAATACGATCGAAGTAAGACACGTTCTAGAAAAACCGATATATGATCTTTATAATAATATAAGGTTATCATTTAATGGTAATATGTGTGATGATTGAGTGCTTGATTGTATTGCTAGTTGATTACTAAAATAACTTTACTACTCCCTCTACACTTACCCACTATGTTTTTCAAATTCATACGATGTAATCTATTTTTGAATTCGCTATACAATTTTAAGGAAGCTTGTTTTAGTCCGAACATTGAATTTATCATTTAACACATATGCTTAAGCTTAACCCACATAAACTTCCACTAAATTTCCCAGGATGATGAATGTGTGTACACAGTTTACATCAGAACAGGCACAATATGGAAAGGTGGGACAGATTCAATCATGACTTTGAGCTTTTATGACAACAATGGTTATGGTGTAAGGATCAACAATATAGAGGCCTGGGGTGGGCTCATGGGCCCAAACCACGACTACTTCGAAAGAGGAAACCTGGACATCTTCAGTGGTAAAGGCCCATGTTTAACTGGCCCAGTTTGTGCATTGAACTTGACCTCTGATGGATCAGGTGATCATCATGGCTGGTACTGTAACTATGTGGAAGTCACCACCACTGGTGCCCATATCCCCTGTGCTCAAGAGCTCTTCACGGTGGAGCAGTGGCTGTCCACGGATGCACCCCCGTATCAACTCACCGCCATCCTCAACCAATGCGCAGACAAGTCGAAGATCGACATGCCAGGTGGTACCACTTTTTCACCTGTTCTTTCGGTTATGTAAGAGGTATTATTGGGCCTTGATTGGAAAGGGTGTGTTCTGGATGTATTTTTTGTACCATTATAAAAATAATGAAACCGTCGTCCTAACGGTCCGCACGTAGTACACAAGAATTTGTATAATAACGTTGATAATGTTGGTAAATAATGAGGGCTCACAACGCATGTGGCATTGTGCCATTGTGTTAAAGACTTGAAGGTAAAGTTAGTCATTCAAATAAATGTGGTATGAAGAGTAAACTAAACTAAGAATAGTTACATTTGAAAATTATTTCCTCCATTTTCATTTATACCATCTAATTTGTAAGAGAGTTAAATCACTAATACTGAAAAGGAAGAACATAATAGTTAATTTACAAGCTTAATAACTCTTTCATTTCACCCAATCTTGTAAATTCAGCTTTAACTAAGGCTAGGGTTCAGAAGTCGCGAGCGTAGTCCGATTTAAGAACAAACTCGATCGAGTTAGTATCGTGACATCGAGAGCCTCGAGTTTAAAATTAGGCCAGTCAATTTAATGTGTTCTTCCATTTTGAAGCATGGTTAGCCAAATATTACTCAAACAAAGAGTGATTTATGCATCAACCATCCTTGAATTGTGCCCTTGCCTCCTTCATCATTTTTTCTACTTCTACATCATCTGGATTTTCTTTAAGCAATATTTCACAATCTTCCATGCAAGTCTTCCAATTCTTAATCTGTTACACATACATTAGATTAACTTTAAATTTGTTTAAAACTACTTGAAAAGATAGTTCAAATGTCAAACGATAGATACCTTTTTGCAACAATCAGCTCGTCTAAGTCGAGCCTTGCTGAAATTAGGGCGGAGCCTAAGAGCAGCATTGCAATCATCAAGGGCTTGCTCATACTGACCAAGCTTGGCTCGACAAGCGGCTCGATTGCAAAGCAAGACGGAGTTCCAGGGGTCAAAGCTTAGCCCTTCACCATAAGCATTGCATGCTTCTAAATGTTGCCCCGACTTGAATAGCCTGTTACCTTCCAATCGAGCTTCGGCTATAGCTATTGTTAGCCTGACCACCCTTTTTGCCTCCTTGTTATTCGAGTCAAGCCTTGCGGCTAATTGAGCGGACGCCACTGCGTTATCAAACCTACACGACCTCGTAATTATCATTCCACATAATTATTTAATCAATTAAAATCATCCAAAACAAATAGTAATGGTCAATACTTTTTCTTTTCTAAATTAGCAATGAGGACTACAACTAATGCGTAGTAAACCGTGTGTCTGTGTTAGATACGAAACTATTAAGTCATCGGTAATAATGTTCAAGACTTAAAAGCAAGATTATTATTTGTAAGTTGTAACAAACATTAGAATAGATAAGAATTTAACCTGCCAGCAGCCAAATGAACTTGAGCCTGGATGACTAAAAAGGTTGCATGACCAATGGGGCCAAGGAATTTGGTCAACTCATCAACTTCAAATTTGGGACCCTTGTTCATTGTTTCATCTGCATCTTGATGCTTGTTGAGTCTCAATAAAGCCTCAGCCCTCAGTGCAAATATCTTTCCAATACAAGTATACTCGAGTTAGACCTTCCGATTGTATTAATAAGGTCGTGAGTTTTATCCATCTATATTACCAATTGGTCTTAGTGTAGACTCTACGAACTCTTAGCATACCGAAATATTGGAAAGGAGACATTCAAAAGAAATTTCTAAATAATTATTTGTTTAAATAACGTTGTATGATATCGATGGCTAACCATGGGTGCAGAGTCAGCAGCTGTCGATATAGCAAGGTTACATTCCTTAATTAATGTGTTCCAATCCCTCTTCCTTTTTGCATCAGTGCAGTTACTTAGATAAATTTGAAGACTCTTTGCCTTTTCTACAACTTCTGGATCTGCTTCACCACCTGCTTGCTTGTAATGATACATTACCTTTTCAGCTTCTCCTAATCTGCAAATACAGAATATACTCAACAATGCAGTTATCGTGAAGTAGTATATGGTGTTTGCACTTCACTATTGAATTAATTCGGAAACAGTCTCCATGTTTCCGCATGCATGGATAAGGTTGCGTTCTATCCAACCTACGTATGTGAATTACCTGAGATACAAAGTTGCTAAACGATTATGAGCTCTTTGGTAAAACGGCTCAATCCTAATAGCTTCTCTGCATTCAAAAAGAGCTTCAAGAAGCCTCCCCAAAGCAGTCAAAGCAGCACTCTTGTTACTCCTATAAGAAGCTTTATTTGGCTCAATAGAAATGGCTGCATCATATAACGCCAAAGCATCCTCGAACCTTCCATTTTTATAATCTTCATTTCCCAATATCTTCAGTTTCTCTGGATCCGTTCTTGTTGAAACTGTTCGACAAAGTGATGTCGGTTTTTCTGATGACTGATCATTGTTTGGTTTATAATTCACGACATTCGCCATAACACTAGTTGGGTATGTTGATCTTTGATCTTCAACTGCACCTCTTGGTTTATTATAATCATAAGAATTATTGTTTTGTTGTGGTAATATCGATGATCTTCCATCAGATTGTCTTAAGTTACCCATACTTGTATGCAACATTACATTGCCTGATGAAGCACGGACTAATGATCCAGAAACTTTTGTTTTTTGATGATCAGTAATCATAATCTCAAGTTCACCTGGTGGAAACGTCACGATTTTAAAAAGATATCTCGAGATATAATGGAATAAATGAAAATGGTCTGAGTATACTACCGACTCTTATCATATATCGCGAAGTAGTATATGTTAGTAGCACTTCACCCTTGGGTCAATTCGGAAAATAGCTTCTTGCATGGTTAAGGCTATATGTACTATCCGACTCCCCCACCCGCTTAGACGGGGTTGTTGTAACAACAAAAAATTACTTCCTCGTTTAATCTGAAACAGAGGTTGATATCTGTTTTTTCTTACCTGATAACCCTGTTGCCTCATATGGCACCTTTCTATTTTGAGTATATGATTGGACCTGTGGCGCATTTCTCACCGTAGGCGTTTCAACAGCCGTCCGCTGCTGAATTTTGGAGTAGGAAGGAGGTGGATGATGGTAGGGTTGTTGATATGTAGGTGGAGACTTATTCATATGATTTATTTGAGGCCTAGAGATGACTCTATCTCTATTCGAACTCTCATCGCCTGCATTGATGGCGGTGTTGTTCAACGGATCAAGGAAGGCGGCCTCGTCACAGCCACCTCTTTGTGTCTTGTGCGCCTTGGGCGTTACATTAGAGGTTGATTTTCTTGGCCAAGAACCTCTACGTCCTAAAACTGCACTTAATAGGCAACAACGCGACGTTCTTTCGGGAGGAACATCATCCCCCATCTTGATTAGATTAATATGTATGATCAATCAAGAACGGGAGAAAGATATTTGAAGAATTTAGATCATGTCACCAGAAATGTATATAAAAAACCCATGTTATGATAAATATTGGTGATGAAACAATACCAGAATGATATGAGATAGGGGAAACAAAGAAATGTTGGCAATGAGATTGTTTGTATTATTTTTCATGTATGGTAATATTCAAACATTCTTACAATAAACTCAACCCTCTTGTTAATGTAATGATAAGAAAGCTAAAGAAGCTTGCATTGGAGGAGGTGGCTTAAACCGATGTAACGATAAACGATAGAGAAAAAATAATTTTTCTATGTTGTTGATCTCTCTTTTCCTATGGATTAGAGAGATGAAAATGGAAAAATGCATGAGAGAGATATAAAAGTGGGTAAAAATAATTTGAACAGAGAGATTTTGACAAGAAAAAAGAAATGAATAGTTTTGTTTGTTTTTTCTAATCTAATGAGGGTTTTGTTTGTTGTTTTTCAGCTAACATGTTTTTCATTGGTTTTGTATATATTTTGTGGTGGGAATGAAAAACTGATAGACCCAAAAAAAGGATATGTTGTCGATATAATTACTCATGAAAAATTTCAAAAAAAGTAATATCATAAAATATTTTTAGAAGCAAATTAAACTATAGAACTATTTCTTGCGTGTTAAGTTGTCAACTAGTTTGGTGTAACTTTATACTCATTAACTATATCTTAGCCATTGGATCAACCTATTTTCAATTTTTTAAGATTAGGATTATTTTTTATAGATTTGGTTTATACTAGTTTCTTTTTAGTTAACACAAAATTAACTGTACTAGTTAACACACAAATATAATTACCTACATTAGATGAGATGATTTTGTCTTATGTATAATATTTACTCAATTTATTTCATGTAAATAGTATATGTATATCATCCAACAAGATAATGCTTAATATCAACATTACAAATGTACTTGAACAAGTAGTCTGTTTGGAGGAGTGGTTTGCTTTCTGTTATTACTCCTTGAATCAAACCATCCAACCACACATCATTCTATTCAAGAATGCACCATCTTCACGTTATCAAACATTTCGAACAGTAAAATATCATTACCTTTGAATCGACCAATCGACCTCGGGAAGTGTTTGGAGTGGACTTCACTAAGGCAACTCCATTAGTTCAAGCCAAAAAAACCACTAAGATCTTCATGTTCTTCGGATACGTAAATAAGCTCCACAGTTCATACTGGAGTTGTTTGGCTTGCACAAGAGATTTCTATTTATGACCACAGAACAATGACATTTCTTCTAGGCTTGGATCTCATTAGACTCAAACCAATATATATTGTTCTCGAAACATGCATAATTTTCCGAAGTCATAGTTATTGCAGGTATAATCACAAGTTTATGACCAATTTGATGGCGGGATCCTCTGAGTGCCATTCCTATGACGCGAACTGCTGGATCTGGTCAAAGTATTGGGTCTACTAGCAGTTGCCTGATGGAATGAACCATAACCTGATGATCTATCGACTTGACTCATTGAAAAGGATGCTGACAAGTGTTCATGCTCCCTGGTACGATAGCTATTCTGCATACGATTCTCTACATCCGGAGAGATTCTTCCAGAGGAGCCAGGAGGGAAGAAGTAGAAGCCACCATTTTGATCAGATGAGGAGCCTACAGGTCTAACTTGTGATAGAACTCTAGAACTGTTGGATCTCCTAGTTCCTGCAAGAACTGGAACATGTACTACTGCTAGAGAAGTGTTGGGTTGCTGAAAATTGGAATGTAATGCTTGAACATGATCACGAGCTCTAGCGGCTCTGCTAGGATGTGGTAGAAACATTGGTGAAACAACTGAGCTTCCAGCCCTTGCAGCAGAAACATAAATGATGTATGTCAAAAAAGAGCTACAGTAGCATTAAATCTTCTTTCCTAGCTAAGGACTATAAGACCGCCAACTTCAGTTTAAGCAATATTGTTGGGTCTTATGTGGACTATGGTATGTGCTTGCCTGATAGTGTGTCTAGGTTTTGTGTAGTGTGTTTGTAGGAGTCAACATGTGTTTAGGGTTTTGACTGTTCTTCGTCTTCCATTCGTAGACTGAGGAGATATGCCGCCACGAGTTGAGACGCGACGTTCTGCACGAGTTGAGACGCGACGTGCTACAGGCACTGTTAGAGGTAGGGGTACCCGAGGTACTAGGGGTGCTCATAAGGGATGTGGCCAGGGTCGTGGCCGCGGAGTTGGGACAGCTGAACCCAGTGTGGGTCAGCAAGGGTCAAATAGTCTTCTGATTCTGCCGAGTGTTCCTGAGGAGATAGGGGTGTTGAGAAGTTGACTACAGCTGGGCAAACAGTGGTACCCAGGGGTCGAGTAGTCATCTGATTCAAGAATTCAGCTGGGCAGGCACCTTAAGCTGGGTACCACTGCCTGCCTAGCTGCAGACGACTCCTCAACAGCCCTTATTTTCTCAGGAACACTAGGCGGAATCAGATGACTACTCGACCCCAGCTGACCCACACTTAGTTCAGCTGTCCCAACTCCGCGGCCACGACCCCAGCCACGTCCCCTAGGAGCACCCTCAGTACCTCGGGTACCCCTACCCCTTACAGTGACTTGTAGCACCTCCGCATGCAACTCGTGCAGAACGCCGCGTCTCAACTCGTGGCGGCATATCTCCTCAGTCTACGAATGGAAGACGAAAGAACAGTCAAAACCCTAAACACATGTTGACTCCTACAGACACACTACACATAACCTAGACACACTATCAAACAAGCACATACCACATAGGACCCAATAATCCTGCAACTTAAGCTCTGATACAACTAAAAGTATTTATATTACACACCCCAATAAGAGGAGATAGGAAAGAAAACCAGGTTTTTGTTTAAGGTCTTTTAAGCAACGCCTATGTAAAGCTCATGAACACTTCAGTTTACCATAGAGTACTCTTCAACTATATACCTGTGGTCAACAAATAATCGATGCGTGAATGATTGTAGTCTTGCGATCTCAGAATTTGGTCCAACTACCCTCTCAAGCAGATGTGGTGTCTGATCAGAGCCACTAATTCGGCTATTCATCGGCAAAGTGGTGGAATGATGCTCCCAACTGTGATAATGAACATCCATTCTGGGAAAGGTGTAAGAAGATGGCGTCTCACTCATAACTTGACCATTCCAGTTATTACTAAAAGTAAAACCTTCAGAAATACTTCCTCTAATATTTGATGGTGAAGGATGAATTGGTCCAACGTATGCCATATAAGGGCATGGATGACCAGCAGATGAAATAGATGTATGTTCAGAAAGTATAGCAAGTTGGACAAGATCATGATCTGGAAGATTGAGTAAAGAAAAGTAAACACCAGTTAATACTGATTATAGATGAATGGCTAACCAGCTCAAAGAGGAAGAAGTCTTACATGCCAATGGTGAGAATTCTCCTTCTCTGACAAAAGATAAAGATGCCGATTAGCAAATAAGTAGACTGATATAAAGGCCAACAGCAAAAGGGCTATATACAAACTTGGAGCATGCTATCATGTCAAATAGGACTTCAAACTGAAACCAATCAGGAACAAATAAAGTCAGAGAAATGCTTGGTTCTCCTATCAACAAGCATCACGTTCCCACAAAAAGTTACAAACATCGAGTGTAATATCAACATTAGTTGTAACGCCCCGCCCCGGAACACCGGGTCGGAACGTTATTTGATTTGATGAACTGGCCTCACAAACCACCACGAGTCTTTCCAGCACGTTTTGTCCTCACTCACGTGCTCACAGGGACACTTCCCAGTGGGTCACCCATCCTAGAATTACCCCAGGTCAAGCACGCTTAACCTTGGAGTTCTTCTGAGTTGGGCTACCGAAAAGAAGATGCATCTTGATGGTATGAGTAGTACCAATCAAATCATATCAAACATATCACATCGCCCACTTTGGGCCGGGTATTACAATCTCCCCCACTTAAACACTCAACGTCCTCGTTGAGCCACATCCCCACATCCACATCCACACTCACATCCAGGACCGTACCATCCGTGTGAGACTCATCTCACGATTCCGGACGGCTCCGCTCTGATACCATTTGTAACGCCCCGCCCCGGAACACCGGGTCGGAACGTTATTTGATTTGATGAACTGGCCTCACAAACCACCACGAGTCTTTCCAGCACGTTTTGTCCTCACTCACGTGTTCACAGGGACACTTCCCAGTGGGTCACCCATCCTAGAATTACCCCAGGTCAAGCACGCTTAACCTTGGAGTTCTTCTGAGTTGGGCTACCGAAAAGAAGATGCATCTTGATGGTATGAGTAGTACCAATCAAATCATATCAAACATATCACATCGCCCACTTTGGGCCGGGTATTACATTAGTGGATTACTAGATCAAAACATACACAAAAGTAGAAGAATTTGACGAGAGTGGACCCAGAGTAATAACTCTGACAACAGATGCACCTTTGTTTATCTTTTAAACCACCCCTATACCACAAATGTCGAACTCATTGAAAAATGGATTCAGAAATTTCGAATTTGCAGAGCGAAGTTTCTCCTTTAAATCAGAGAAGCAGAAAAGCTATGCAAATCAATTAACATAAGTATATTCTAATTTGGTTGGCAAGTTCATTCCCATTTGTAAACCTGGAAGTCACGTGATACATGTCAATTCCAGCTTCACATCATTGCAAAACGATATACCAGCAAAAAGGAAAATAATTTTCACCTTGTGTTACTCTTATCAACACTCTACAAAGTCAATATTATGATGTAATAGGGTGTCATATATTTAGTCTACAAGGTATCATAATAGTTGTAGAGAATGCAAAACAGAGGAATGAAATCCACAAAGAAGAAAAGATAGAATGACAATGAATGAAGCCTTTTAAGATAATCTTTAACAATTCATCAAACACTTAATGGTATATATGAAACTTTAGGGATCCACGTGATGATTTGTGCCAAAACAAAAATCATAACCATGGAGGTAATAGCAACTCAGACTAAGTCGTACTCACGCAAATGAAGGGAGATGAGATAATCCACTAAAAGGCTGCCATTGAACTGCAAATGGCTGCCAAAACAAACCATATTATATATAAAGTCATTTTATCAATCAATCTGATACGGATGCAATACAACTTAAATTTCACATGGTAAAAGATGACTCAAGAAATCAGAGAATCATTTTTAAAGTCTGAATTATAGAGCAATCAAGAACAATATTAACATATAATGGTCTCCATATATTCAACCTATGGGACATATTTATGCAATCTCTTTTAATTGTCAGAGCTACTAGAGCATGAGCTTTCAAAATCATAATAAATACGGAAATCCTCCTTACTTAATTTCTAGTTCATCTAACTACGAATGAAAACATTTTTAACATAGGTCACCAATGAAATATATGCCTACATAATTGTTTTGATAATTTTAACACTGAAAAAAACCACTTTTAGCCAGGGTCAATGTTATTTCAGATGATTACCACTTCAGAGTAGCCCATATCATATGAATCCTGATCATGAGCCCAATCATCAATATGAACCTCGGGTATGGAACGGCAGCCATTAGCAAACAACCATTGACCTTTCTCAACTTTCCGACAGTTAGGGCACTGCATTGCTCCTTTAGCGTTAAATGCAGATCCAATGCAATCTGCACTAGAACTTAAAGGGATTACAAATAGCGTTAAAATATTATAGGGGATTCCACTAAGTGGAAAGACAGCGTTCAAAGTCCTTTATGCAATCTCATACATAACTACATACACAATAAAATTCATTTTAATAGCATCAATCTCAAACAAAAGCTTCAAATGTGGAGGCTAGAAGGTAAAATTTATTCTCAATGAATTTAATTCATTCTGCTACAAGAATTTTGAAGCACCCAATTCAACACCACGCACATAGTATCATACATCCATACTTCGGAACTCATAATGTTCTCCCTTAAATAATCAGATCGGTTCATTTATACTAACTCCATCTTTATTTATTTGATTGTTAAGAACAAAAGTATTGTCTCTTTGTACTTAATTATATTGGATTGTAATGATACTTCTTCACCATCTTTACACTACTGTCCCTATAAATTATCAGTTAACATCATAAGTGTAATGATAATCTTGATGCTGGAAAATTCGTAAAATTTCACAACTCCTTAATGAAGTATTTTTCCTTCTAAGAGATCGAATAAATGAAAAGGACGGAGTAACCGAGTAATAGCCTAAAAGATATTCTGTGTGTACTTAATCACAGCTGAAACTTGCAACAGAGAAATCTGGAGCAGCTTCTGCTGCAGTAACACTTTGACTTGTATCATTATTCTAAGAGTCCCAACAATCAAATAAAGTTATAATGTAAACATAGATATGCAACACCTTCTTTCATCCTCCCTTCTATGGCTCAAATAAAGTTGCATGATCAAAATAACTCCTTATCAACCTACTACTATGTGTTGAATATCAAGAATCCAAATAAAATGATCATACAAGGCCTTCATACAACTCTTTCAACGTTTGCCCCCAACAACGGAAACTACGAGGTTCATTAACTAAAAGTAGAGCAATAACAGATGTAAATCATTGGCATTGATATAATCAAATTTCTTCCTTCAACGATATTCATAACAAAGTTTACCAATGAAATCAGCACTCGTTTGAATATTATGCTAATTCTATCTCTATGAATCTTCACACAGAGTTCCAAGTTCCAACCCATCCCGATTATGCCAAGCTCTACATATGCACCTATTTTTCATAAATCAATTGTGGTATTCCCATATTTTCCATAAGGGATTCCCAGTTATCCATTACTTGAAGTAGTTATGAACTCGTATACCTGCCACTGTGACTATCTACCTCAGGAAACATATTATATACCATCTTCTCGAAACATGAACAATGAATTCACAAAAGATTCAATTTTTTTCCAAAAAACGGAAAGTCCGCTGAAGAAAACATAGAGTAGTAAAACATATTAGTCAAATATGGATCATCAAGATATTCAATCAGCACAACTAACCATAACAAAACAAAACAAAAAAACAATACCTCCCTCTCTAAAATACCGTCTAATGTGATTTCCAATGATCAAACTTTGCAGCATTACTTTCACACATAACCTTTATTCGAATCTAAACTATCACGTTTATAGTAAAGCATGTTAAAACTACAATCTTTTGCTATATTATTACCAAATACAATACAACAAATACAACATTGGGGCGTGTTGATTATACAACAAATACTTGACTTAAAAAATTGCAAAAATCAACCATCAAAATTCAAACTCGCACAATCTCTTTGGAAAGTATATGGTGAAATTTTGCCAACATAAAACTAACCAAGGTGAAATTTATGTCCACATTGAAGCTTGGCCCAAGATCTATCACCATTCTTGATCACCTCATCCATGCAAATGGAACAAGAAACAGAACCATCCAACCCCATCTCGATTATGATCAAAATGCAAAATTGATCAAAACCCAGATACCTTTTTTCCTCCTTCTTACAATTCACCTTGATGTTATAATTAGTTAAATATATTCAGGTGACCAAAAGATCAACAATTAATGATCTAAAACAGTAAATTAGGTTCATTTATAGGTTACAAATGTATCAAAATTTAATGAGATAATGAATTTAAGTATGGTAATAATTAGATGCATGAATTTAATTAGTGGGTTCAACAAGAAGAGTTTGGGAAGTGAGAAGATACGAAGGATAGAATGAGAAGAAAAGGAGATAAAAGAAAGAATAAAGACCACAATGGAAGGAGCGTTTACCATGTGCGCGACAAAATATTCCTTTCCATAAACATTGTCTAATTTTATTCTTTTTCCATTTCCCACCAATTTTCATTTTAATTATACATTTGACTAGGATGGTTTGAGGATGAGGTTACCTGCATCCGCTCGATTCGATTTGAGAATTTCATTAAATTAGCAACTCGATTAATTATTGTGTTTGGACTTGGATAGAACTCGAATGAGTAAAGTGTGTTCACTCATACCATGGTTAACACCCAACTCGTTCATATCCTTTTCACATTTTTATGTGTAATTGTTTGGGCAACTTGATGATCTCTCTCGCTTAAGAACTAATAAAGTAATAATACATTTGTAACTACTTCTTCTTCTTTTAAAAAAATTTCACTATATATAAATACAAGTTAAAAAGAGCTTCCGTTTAATACCCATAATTAATATATTATTTTATATTTTTTTCAAAAATATAATTTTATCTTAAACTTTTATTGGGATATTTGACTCTCTTTCTTTTTCTTTGTGATTTGTCTATTTGTAATATTGTCTTTAAAAATTAAAATTGTTGTGTTTGAGTATTGAGTAGACAAAATATTAATTCGCACATATATTTACTATATCCACATTTTTCTCTTAAGATTTTTCCTAATGCCTTAATTACACAATTTGATTCTTAGATTTTATATAAATTACACAATAGTCTTTTAAAGAAATCTTAAGAGAACAAATCTTAATGAACCATAACTTTTTCTGGATGACTAGTAATAATTGATGTTTGATTGTTATCAATATATTTTCAATTGTTGCTTATTCGTCTTGTATGGACATTCAATTCTTTTTCGGTCGTCTAATAAGGGCATTGCTTCTTATTCGAACGTCTAATATGGGAATTGGGATAAGGAAAAAATGGTACATATTGTCCCCAATTTGCACGCATCAAACTAACCATTTTTTCATAGTAAAAAATCACAACCCATATCCATATCCTCCTCCTTCTAGATCATATTATTCAACCCTCTCAAATAAGATTAACCCATACATCCATTATCCATACCCAATCTACTACTTGCCTCATCATACCATTTATCCAAACTTGTCCCTCACATTCACAAATTCCATAATGGCTTTAACGAGTTAGGTTCTAACGAATGCTGAATAACTCGATCGAGTAAACACTTTATCCAATTATCCGATTGTTTTGGTATATGAATTCTTTTTTTTCAACCTCAGTCCGGCCCAAATGTCAACCGTCCAACTAGAACATCGAATCTTTTATGGGTTAACCAGTGGTTATGAGGTAACCCATCATCCACACCCCAACCCCGACATCCTCACAGTATATATAGACCAAATAAAACAAAGATGTCCAAAATAGGTTCCTACCAAACAGTTTACGCAAGTCGACATACACAAACAAAAAACGTGTTTTTTCCATTCGCAATAAAAATATTGTTAATCTAAAATCACAGTATAACCATATCTGAGAATTGATCGTTAAATATTACTCTTCTTCCATCTAAAATCTGAAAAATCTCAAAGAAAAACCCAACAACACTTTTTCAATTCTGATTAGAAGAATGATAAATATACACATACACAACAACAACAATAATGGACCACAACAATCAAAACATTCCCAAAAACAAACCCAAAACTTCCATTTCCAGCAGAAACAACAACCTTGTCAGCAACCTCAGCAACAACATCAGCAATGTCTCCCCAAGCGCATAATCCTCGTCCGACACGGCGAAAGCGAAGGGAACAAGGACGAGAAATCATATTCCGACATCCCGGATCACAGAATCCCACTTACACCTAAAGGAGTCGACCAAGCCATACAAGCCGGATCAAGAATCGTACAACTTATGAGTAATCAAGCTCCATCCTCCTCCTCGTCCTCTTCCTCGTCTACCAGGTCGGGAATATATTATATGTTACACTTTATGTGACTCTCTTCGTTAAGGGCATCATCATGTCACGTGTTTGATTTTTGTTTTTTTTTCTATATTAACCTTTATAATCGACAAGATATATGGTGATTTTAGTATATTAACGGAGTGTAACATACTAACGTAGTATCATATAAAGTGTAATAGATGATCGGACTCTAAAGTGGAGCTGTAAAAATGAAGTCTAGATCTTTTGTTACACTTTTTTTGCCAAGTGTATGTTACTACAGTTGTTAAAATTGTGACTAGTCTTGTTTGTTTTAATATTTGATCTAAGAAGAAAAACAGCATATAGGGTGTCACGCGAAGTGTAATAGACAATGTACACTCGATTTATCCCTTAATTTTGTTAAAATTTGATGTTTTATAAAATTGGCCCACTGGGAGTTGGAAAAAATTATTTATATAATTGAAGTTTGAATTTGTAAGTGAACATATTATGCTTGGATCATCCTAAAATTTTGTTCTTGTTCCACCCCTCAGTTGTCGATGGAAGGCGTACTTCTACGTGTCGCCTTATGATAGGGCGAGGAGCACTTTGAGGGAGATGGGTCGGTCTTTTCCGAGGAAGAGGGTGATTGGAGTACGAGAAGAGTGTCGAATCAGGGAACAGGATTTTGGTAATTTTCAGGAGGCCGAGAGGATGAAGAGGATTAAAGAGCAGAGGGAGAAATTTGGGAGGTTTTTTTATCGGTTTCCCGAGGGAGAATCTGCTGCTGATGTTTATGATCGGGTATCTAGTAAGTTGTGGCTAAATTATTTGTTCTTTAGTATTCTATTCGTCCCAAAAACATTGTCCAGTTTAATTTTTTATGGTAAAAAACTAAGTTTAGCCTTATTTGATGGACAAGTTCGATTAGCATCACTTAGCATGTCAATAGTAAATTAGATTATGAATAGTAGCATTTGTTGTATTTTCACCAAAATTGGACAATCTTTTTGGTGCATCGCATGATTCCATCATATGAAATGCTGCTGATTGGATCAGTACTAGAATTGAACTCTAGTGTGACTTGCATTTGTTGTGATTAGTATGTGGACTTCTGGTAAAGTGAGTGCTAGTTGAGAATGAGACCATCTACTCAAGGTTGTTGTCTAGTGAAACATTGATTTGTTTTTAATTCATAGTATATTATTAGAACTTCAATAATTTATTAGGTTTAATATTTAGGGGATTACTAGATTTATCACTACCGATGTGCATGTTGTCTTCATTTTTCGAAAGAGTGATATCTTCTTGCTTGAAGCATATGAAATAGTGTATAGCAAAGAAAATGTAAATTGCATGAAAGAGATTCTAAATTGTTGGCGAATGTCATTGATATGTGAATAATATTAATATAGAGACCTGAAAACGAGCACTCTGGTGTCACAGCTCAACAAATGTTTTTTTTTGCTTTCTCTTCTTGAACATGTGATACACATCAAACTGAGAGGTTAATTCCAGCGTTTGAGTATACGCTGCAACTAATCATAGACAAGACTTGTTGCATTAACATTTACCCTCCAACTTTCTTAGATAAGTGGAACTTTTTTTAGACGGATAAGGCTTGGTTTGTTTGGTCTTAAGTTGAATGAAGTTTGGATAATTATCTAAATCTGCTGAGTAAGTCCTTACTCCTTACTTTGTCTATCATTTGTTCTACCTTTTCAAAGAATAGGTAGAGATAAGGAACTTACCTTGTGTAGTGTATTTGTTCTGTACCCTTGACCTGTATTATTTATGCTGTAAGGCATGTATCAAATCATTTACTGATTCTTGTTAAGTCATGATGCCTCATTTTGTTCCTTAGTTCATATTATTCCAATCTATTATCAACTTAGGTTTTTCCTGAATTAGTCCAGATTGTTCTCGGATGAATGTGAGTATGAGACTTCATTGGGGTAAAATACGAGATGTTGGGAAATAATATGAGACATTGAAGTTTTACCATACCTTCACTAATTAAGGTTTATTTTCCCTATGGTTTTATTTTCTTATAGATGAGGTGGCGTCCTGCCCAACAATATGTGTCACCTTGCATTCACTTTTTCAACTATATACACGTATTGGCGAATAACATTAGGTGGTCACACTATGACACCATGTCAAGATATTTTAGTCCACATAAAAGGATTTTTCTGATGCATGTAAGTGGGATCAGTAGATAAGAACTATATCTCTTAGGTACGCATGTAAAGTGGTGCAGAGGGTGGGAGGGAACGTAATTGTTTTGGTATTTATATAGTGTGATTATAGAGGGTGTTTAAATAGCTTTTCTTGGAAAGCCTACATGTACTGTGGAAAAGCTGCAGTTTTATTTCAAAGAAGTTGTATCTGGACATCCTTAACTTTCTTGCCTCATACGTAATCTCCCGACCTTCAGTCAATTACATGAGAAGGGAGGGGATCTTTCAACTCATATTTCATACTCTTGATATTCTATAAGACAAGATTTACAGTTTTAAGGTCACAATTAAGTTTATTATAGTCATCGGCCTCCATGTGATTCTAAGTTGTTTTAAGGATATTCTTATTGGTGTCCAAAACCTTATTGAGACATGTCAAGCACCTCTGATTTGTGTATATCTTGACTTCACTCCTAAAGTATTATATAGTATAAACAGTTAGATGAACTTCAAAATTGAGGTTTGAAAATCAGAGGATACATATCATGTCAAATGAGAAATGAATGGGTTTCGCTTGGCTTGTCTTCGTTTAAAATCTAAATTGGTAATGGTGACTAATATCAATATTATCTTCGACACTGATAAGAGTTCTCTAGTATCTTCTTTCTAATTTATCTTTGCATCGTGTCTGATTAATCATCATTTTTTCATCTCTTTTTTGTCAACCGTCAGTTACATGTTTGCTTTGTGGATGTTATATTATGTTCAGTGACTTTAGGTTCTCCATTTTGTTCAAATACTGACTTTTCCTGTTAGGTTCTGCTAGAAGTAACCACGTTATTGTATAATTATAGTTTGAATGTATCTCTCTTCAGTGAACATTAAATCCCTGTCCAGGCAAGTAAGTAATGCACTCATAGTGCAGCTTGCACTTCAATTCGGTGCCTGAATGGATATGTGACTGTCTAAAAGAGCAAAACAAGAGTTCATTTGTTTCCTTTATCAGAAATGTGTTAGAATTGTATCCATGCTTTCTGCAATCTACATGAGCTAAACTAGACACTTCCCATGCAGGTTTTCTAGAATCTCTATGGAGGGACATCGATATGAATAGGCTCAACCATGCTCCTTGTGATGACCTGAATCTTGTAATTATTTCCCATGGGCTTGCTCTTCGTGTCTTTCTCATGAAATGGTTCAAGTGGAGCGTGGAACAGTTCGAGTACCTGAGAAATTTCAGTAACTGTGAGTTTAGAGTAATGCAGTTAGGACGGGGTGGAGAATATAGCCTAGCGGTCAACCATACTGAGGAAGAGATGTTGTCATGGGGAATGTCGCAAGAAATGGTAGACGAACAAAAATGGAGAGCTCGAGCCACTAGGGGTGAGTGGAATGAGAAATGTTCTTGGTACCTTGATACCTTCTTTGATCAATTTGCAGAGTCGGATGAAACCGAAGAAGATAATCAGAGGAAATTGCATGTCACACTTAACTGACTTGTGTTGAAGTCCTCCCCGGAGAGAGGCCGGAAGCCAAAAGATAAAAAGTTTAGGAAAAACAGAAAAGAAAGCAGCCAACATATTCTCTTGATTCAATTGTGCATAGCATAAGATAGATAGCAATAGATATATGGATAGGTTGTAGTGAATTTGTTCATTTGATATCTATATTCTACAAATCTCATCTCATTTATGCTTTAAGTTACAGTTTATTGTATAATGATGGATGTCAATGTTCCAAAATTACCATGGCCATTTATATGAACTGGTGCAAATGTGCAATAACTAAGATGGTAAAATAGGAAGTTTGTGTATTAAAATATCAATTCTTTAAATATTTAAAAACTTGAAACTTGACAATCTTTAAATATGGAAAGGGATACGTTTATCTACCAATCTTCCTACAATTCAAGTGTATTAAGATTCAACCACATTCGAAATATTACCTTACTAGCAATTTGTTGAGTTAGTATCTTAATTTTTATTTTATTTTATTTTAAGCAAGTTAAATCTCTTTCCACCTGTATCAGAGACCCCTTGGTCAGTTGAGTTACAAATCGAGGATTGTAAGGGAGAGGATCAACGTGATCGGGTTGTAAATCGAGGCCTGCAAAGGAAGAGTATCAACGGGATGCAAGTCAAGGGGCGGACCCAGCCTAATTCTGTTGCACCACCAATTTCTTTTTCTTTTTTTTTGCAAAATTACGGACCAATTGTTCTCGGTTAGGGCGAAAAAAGTGAATTTTGGCAAAACCAAAACGATTTCGGCAAAGCAGAAATAGAGTTGATTAAAGGGTTACCACAACCCTGTATGGGGTAGAAAGTTAGGGTGCCTTATAGAAATATTCCGTACACATTCCGTAAATGGTTAATATACAAATATTGGTGGTTGGAGTGGGGATTGAAGATGTAATTATTATTTCTTCATGGGTTATTGTGTAATTATTTTTCTGTACGGAATTCTATACGGAACAAATCTATACGGAACCGTAACCGGTCCGCTGTATGGGGCAACACTATATACACACTAGAATAGTGATTTACTGTGCAAACAGCCAACCTCCGCCTCCATCTCCGACCTCCGTCCTCCCAGCTCCGACTTACGACAACTCTCCGTCTCTCACTCTCTCTCCTAACACGTAGGTATGAAATTTTTTATGCTTTATTTGTACTTTATATGTTGATTAAATAAGTACATTATATGAAAATGCTTAAATGATTGGTTAAACAAATACTTGTGATTCAATTGATTGATTCCGTATTTATTAATATCGTCAATATTTTGTTTTTTTTGAACTTGTATTGTAAGGGGTTTACTAAACAGCAACAATTGGTTACTGGACTATTTTTTTTTTATGTTTGCCATTGAGTATCCATCTTTTAATTACATGCAAATCTTGATTTCTTTCAATTATAAATTTGTAATGTGCAATAATTGGTTTCTTCCATTGAGTATGTACTGTTTCCTAGTATAGTTGTATGTTCTGTCTTCTAGTATGTAGTTTGTAGCAGGGGCTTTAGATTGGCAATTGACTATTTCTTTGATTGACATATTAATAGGATGAAAAGGCTTTTCGAATTGTATGCCAAGAAGAAAGGCAAAGCTAGCTCAAGTTCTCAAGTTGAAACACCACCGGTTGAACCTTCTCCACACTTTACTAATGAAAAAATAAGAATTGTGGAGTTTGAAACATTAAAAGTCGATCTTGGGGTTAGGAAGCCAATTTCTGAGGTCCATCCGAATATTGATTATAAAGTTCAGTTGACCACATCACTTCTAGCTTTTAAGTATCTTTTAAAGTGTGGGCTTCCATGCCAAGAAACTGACGAGTCGGAGGACTCTCCTTATAAGGGTCCATTCTGTGAATTGGTAAAGACGTTGATGGAATTGAATGGAGATGTAGTTGCTACTTTAGACTCTACTCGAGGAAATAATCTAATGGTTTCTCTTAAGATTCAAAGGTCTCTTGCTGCTGCTTGTTCTTTTGAAATAAATGCACAGATTGTCAGTGAGATTGGAAATGATGTTTTTTGTGTGTTGATTGATGAATTCGGTGATTATGGTGGTAATGAACAAATGGTTGTTATTATTCGCTATGTTGATGGTGCAGGTATTGTTAAAGAACGTTTTCTTTGCATTGTACGTGTCAAGGAAACGAATGCGATATCACTTAAAGAAGCACTTGTAGATTTGTTATCACAGAATAACTTGAATGTCTAGCATTCGGGGGCAAGGTCATAATGGAGCGAGCAATATGAGTGGTCGGTTGGGTGGCTTGAGAACTTTAATTCAAAATGAGAATCCATCGGCTTACTATGTACGTTGTTTCACTCATCAACTTCATTTGGCACTTATTGCTTGTGCGATGACTCATTTTGGTGTTAGTCGTTTTATTGGTAAGGTTAATCTTCTTGTTAATTACATTAGTTCGTCAAACAAGAGGCACGGATTGCTTCGAGGGAAACAAGCAAAACATTATAAGGATTTGCTTGAGGAAGGTGAGATAGAAACTAGTTGCAGACAGAATCAACAATTAGGCATAGTTCGAGTTGGTGAAACTCGTTGGGGTTCTCATTTCAGGATATTAAATAGTTTGAAGACTTTGTACGTGCCATTAATTGGAGTACTTCATGAAATAGGGAGTGATAGTTCATTCGGGAGATTTGGGGAAGCCGAAATTATGCTGGATAATGTAGAATCATTTGATTTTATCTTCATCTTGTTCTTGTTGGTTGATGTTTTGGGCATTACCCATGATTTGAATTCAACTTTACAAAGACGTGATCAAAATCTCTCGAATATTTTGTTTTTAATCAAAGTTGCCAAAGAAAGACTTTAAGAGTTGAGGGATAAAGCATGGGAAGAACTTTTGTCTAAGGTTGTTGCAACTTGCACTACAGTTAATATTGATGTTCCGGACATGGATGCACCATATGTCCAAGGAAAGAGAGCTACACGACAATTTTCAAGTGTTTCTAACTTACATCATTACAAGAATGATTGTTTGTCTAATATTATAGATTTGCAATTATAAGAGCTTAATGCTAGATTTGATGAAGTAACTTCTGAACTTCTACAATGTGTTGGATGTTTGAGCCCTCTATCATCAATTGCAGCTTTTAATGTAGATAAGTTGGTGAAGATGGTTGAACTATATCCTAAAGACTGTGAGGATGAGCCTGAAGTGGTCATTCGTAATCAGCTTCAAAATTATATTAGAGTTGTTCGATGTGATCCGAATTTCAGAGAACTGGAAGGTCTTTCAGATCTGTCTGTACAACTGGTGAAAACAAATATGTACACGACTTTCAGTATAGTGTATAAACTTGTAAACTTAGCTTTGCTTTTGCCGGTAGCAACAACAAGTGTTGACCGTGTCTTTTTTGCTATGAATCATGTCAAAAGTGATAAGTGTAGTATGATCGGCGGTCAATGGTCAAATGACTATATGGTAACTTATCTAGAACAAGATGTGCTTAATACTATTAGTAATGATGTAATTTTAGCACATTTTTAAGAATTCGATTTTCTTTGTAAAATTATTAGTACTTTCTTGTTAATGTAATTTCTTATTGAACTAATTATGTTACGTGTTAGGTAAACCTTTTTTTGGTGTTGCACCACTATAATTTGATCTTTGGCTCTGCCTATGCCTTTGAACAGTTCTAAATGTCATAGCCGCAGTAGTTGGTCATGCTACTTGGCTTGTCTGCAATGAGGTCAAGCTGTAACTCGACATGGAAGCGATACCATACCACCTTGACAGTTGATAAAATGGTGCCATTTGACAAATCAAATCTTTCGGGCCACTAGCTCTTAGAGCTCGGGAGTCGCACGAAGAACACTGTGTTGATACCAAAAAGTCATAACATTATTCACATCATCACATATAGATGTATGATATTCTGGGGTAATCTCAATGTTCATTAAGATTAGTTCCACTTCCATAATGGTTTTTCTATACACTATTCGGTCCAGCCATATTCACGCGCTCGATTTTCCCAAACTGTAGATAGTTTGCGCTCTTCTCTAATTGTTGCTTCTGCCCTTTCCCTTGCTTCTTCACAAGTTGTCACCCCAGCATTGCACTTTTGAGCTTCATTTTGATATAGCAAAGATACACTCTTCGTGCTCATAATCAACGCTCGTGTATGTTCCAAACTATCAAGTGTCACGTTCTTCTGTAAGGTAACCTCCTCTGATAGAAGAGCAACAAAATCTTTTTTCATTTCTTCACTCACTTCAGGATCATTTTTACCACAATCTGCACAAGTAAAAAGCAAGATTAGACGAACAACGCCAAAGCACCAGCAAAGACATCAATGACTGAGCATTCTGAAGCTTGGTCAGTTGAGAAAGGGAAGGCATAAATGTTCCCGTATAATTTATGCTGTTTACTTCTTAGCTTCATCAAACAGGTGACAATGTGACATACCTTTCAGCAATATAGTCAAACTCTGAGAGAGTGGCGGACAGAAAGAGAAGAAACGACGCAATACTTAAAATTAGAATTCAGAATATCAATTAATGCCTACAACTTAAGCATCAAACAAGAAAAGAAAACCTGTTACTTTCTTGAACACCCTTATGTATGATGACATTCAACTATATTATAAGTTAATTAAACTCATACAACAGAAAGGAGCGGGAAGTTTGACAAGAGATAAAAAAGTAAAACTAACCTGCAAAACTTGCGTTGAAGCCATCTGCAAAATGTCATGTGGAAAAGAAATGAGAAACCGGCGTGGCCACTCGTATAACACAGATGACCTTTTCAGGCTAAAAAAATGTATTTACCAAAACAGGTCAAAGAACTCGCGAAGTATAGTACCATTAGCTCAGCAAAGTAATTGTGCAATAAGGAAATGAGACTAGAGTTCATCACCAAGATGAACAACTAATAATAAAGCTATTGGCTTGACTCCAAATGCTTTTGTGCATACCTTGACCATGTTTGGAGTCTTCAAACTCAAATAGCTAAACAACCTTGTGTGCCAATTTTGGTTGCAGTAAAACACAGAACCAGTTAACCAGATAATCGAATATTCAAATCCACCTTTCTTCTATACAAATTTGAGCAGCGTAATGATACTTAAGAAGTGTTGGTAGTGTAATTATATTTAAGAAGCATATATCGTGCAATACTATCTACTACTTCACGATAGATAAGTAGCATAGGTAGCATAATTATAACCGTTATAGAGACTTTCATGCAACGTCACAACAACGCGTCTTGAATAACGTAATACAGAAAAGATAAATAAGAACACCCTTTCAAGGCTTGCATTGGCAACATATTTTGCAGCAAGGATCGAACAAGAACTGACCAAAGGGCATTGTGAAGATCAAATCTGACTCTGCTGAGCAATCACAAACACAAGGAGGACATGAAGCTAACATGACAGCATTCGATCCTCCTCTCAGAGATCGAGGACTCACAATATAACAGATTAACAAAAATCCCGCCAACAAGAGAAGACACCTCACTGTACCACCTGCCTTACTCACTCTTCCTCTCTCCAATGCATGAGCCATCAAAATGCCCTGTAAAAACGACGAAAAATCAGTATTCAATATAACTCATAATGGAATTTAATTTACGTTTTCGATTTTGATATCAAACTTTGATCAAGAATTGGTTTTCATGATTCATTCTAATAAAAATTAGACTGTACAAAATTGATATCATTTGATTCGCCTTTTAAATGCTTACGTCATGTTATTTTGTAGTAACTAATTAAAAAGTTATGCATGGTCAAATCTTTACATCTAAAACTGAAAATGTGGATTAAAATAATTGGAGGGAGTATGATATTCTTGAAAAAGCAATGATCAAGCATTCTAAGCACATTCGATTACCTGGGTTGGAAAGAAAAAACAAAACGATCAAAGCTTCACTATAATTCAAGATAAAATTTCACGTTTATAACTCCTCAAAATATATAAATGGTTTTAGTACTTTTTCCTATTTTTAGTAATTTTGACCAAGTAAATATGAAAGAAAAAGTGGTGATCTTTTTAGTAATAATTCTTTTTTAAATAAGTCATGCATAGATAAATTAAGAGTACATTACGTATCGAAGGGCACAAAACATCCCTAATTCAAAAATGTTGAACTCTATTAAGGAGTTAAAAGTGTTAGTTGTTACATCCAAGGACACTATCTAGTGTAATAAAGGGTAAAGACTATTTCCATGGCTCAGGTGTATACGGCATGCGTTTGTTAATGAGATCGTTCAATATTTTTTTACACTTAAAAAACCAAATGCATGTTCCCACTTCCATGCGTTAGCGCTGTGGACACTGAGCCATGGGGATATGTTTACCGGTAATAAAATCGACTATCATCACATCATTGGTGATTATCACCAAGATTAACTATGAAGTTTTGCCAACTGCAATGATTATCACCAAACTTAACTATCAAGTTTTTTCTCTTTCAGATTATGGCTGCCATGAAAAAGATTAACCAATGATTATCACCAAGATCTTGAGATTATACAACGTATTAGTTGATGTAGAAATAAATGTATAAGAATGAAATGAATAAATCAAGATCTTGACATTCTCTGAAATGATCATTTCGTAATTTGTAGTTCAGAATTTGAGCTTGAGAAGGAAAGGCATCTTGTCAGAAAAAGGTGGATCCGAGTATTTTCCAGTCAAGATTTGAGATGCAACATGTTGGTTTGCAGCTTCTGTGTAATGAATGCCATCCCAGCTTATATATTCTGCGCTATCATTGCACCCCTTGGTTGTAATAGGGCTTCCGTTGATTATCTTCGTTTCACCACAGGCGAGTCTACTATCGTAGTTCAGAGGAGGGCCTCCAGAACCGCAACAAGCCATAAGTGGTTGTTCGAAACCTACAAGGGAATCATTTATATGTTGAAGTTATGCTGTTACCTTTATGTAAGACCTCGTCAATTTATGCTTACCATAGCGAGAATAATTTGCAATGAGATTCGACTTGATAGTGAAGATATCAACGTATGTGACATTTGAGTCTGCATATTGGCCTTGTAACTTCTTGCACAATGCATGTAATTGCAGATTGTAAAGTCTGGCAGCTTGATTATGTGTGCTTACACACCCTAACTCGTCAAGCTTCGATGGGTCGGTTCCAAATTTGGCTATATTTTGTGGCAAGCAACCAAGAGGACCAGTGTTATGAATCCAAAAGCTTCTTGCACCTCCATCATACAATTTCTGAAGATAAATGGACAAACCATAATACCAATAAGAGGAAGATATCGTGATCTTTTTAATCCGCGAAGCAAAATTTTAGAAGACTGTTAAAAGACTTAAAGAGATCTTACCTTAATTCCATCTTCAAATTCTAATAATATTGTTGGAATAGAAGCAAGAATTTGATCAAGTGTCCTCGAATAGAAGGCCCCAGCAAGATCATTCTGGCCTACGTCAAACAAATACAGACCCTTCTGAAAATAATCTGAAGCTGGAAGGTACCTGTCATACTTTTTTGCTGCAGATAATTAGGTGAAAATGAATAATTTGCTTGATTTACAGTAATAGTACTAACAAACTAACTTCAAATCCCAGCAATTTCAGCAGTAACGTAACTTATTACGATGTAGTTTTTTTATAGGAGAGGGAGCGTACTTTTATTCTGAATGTCTGTTACTCGATCCCTGAATCTGAAAAACTGAGCCACTTGAACTCCAAAGGCGAATGGGCTCACTGATGTTGCAGTTGCTGGTAGGACAGTGGAACCAGCCACGGCGAAGTTGCATCCTTTTTTGAAGTTTGGTGCACCAATTGCATCCATATAGGGATTCAGAAAAGCCAAGTCCATTGCATTCACTATGAAGTGGATTAGAATTTGCCATTCATATAAGTAGTAATTATAGCAGAATCAAGATTTAAGGTGAAGCAAACGACAGAGCGATACTGCAGGGGATGGAAAATATAAAGAATTGGAAGCAAGGGATTAGAAGCTCACTCAAGAAATCCACAATGAGGCGGCCATCACAGAACCTGCCGGATGGCTTCTGGAAGTAAATCTGCCCGTTGGGTGGATACAGGGATTCAAGACCAGCAGCAACACGCCCTCCTGTATCCGAGTTTGAGTCTCCGAAATTGAAGACTGCCGGATAATTGAAGTCGATTGAATTTGAAAGTGAAATAAAAAGCAAAACCAATGTCATAATCAGCAGAAGAGAAGATGCTATCGGCGCCATATCTATTTGATATCTCAACTAGCTACCGATTCAGATGACTACAATGGTATCACTGTATCACCAACTTTTGTCATCAATTAGGAAAAATCGTGTTCAACAATTTTTCCTAATGCAGTTGGTACAAAGTAGAAATTGGTCCTACATTTATTTCCCTCCTTGACATTGCTTGTAAGAATCACACTTGGGCAAACTTAATTACTACGTTATTTCAGAGCAGCAAGGAACAAGAAATGTTACCAACTCCAGAGGAAGTTGTGCTAGAAAGCAAGATTAACAAATGGAGTAATTCAATTCCTCCCAGGACTGATTTTTAATCATAGTAATAACTCGGGCAGTTTATGTAACGCCCAATTCCAAAAAGCTCAACCAACATTGCCCGCATCAAGCTCAGCTAGCATCTTACAACATTACACGACAGGGTCTTAGATGGTAGTAACTGTTAATAGTGTAGATCACAAGCATCATGAATAGAATTAAGAAAGTAAGAGATAAGGAGGGGTAGATCTAAGTTCCCAACGTCATCTTAAAATGATAAAAACCGTCGCGCCATGGTCGCAACCTTAAGATTACACAGGTCTCTTCTTAGACTAGTTTGCGCAACAGTACGAAGGTTTCAAGATTCTAAAAAGTGACTTTACAACAAATAACTCGAGGTCGGCAATTTCCTGACAGTAGTCATATCTTCCCAATTGCTTAGCTTAGAGTTCATAGTTGGCGCTTCTTCACAACACCTTCAAAAATTCCATCAGAACCAAAGATTCCATTAAGTTGTTGGTGATCAATGGGACCTGGTAGCTGAAATGAGAAAGAGAATTCTCCCGGAGGACACAAGTTCTGAGTTTGCATCTCAAACAACATGGAATTCTTTCGCACTGATTTCTCTCCTGTGGTTGTTATGCCTTTTATGAATATCTTGCCACTAGGTTCAACATCACAGCTGAAAGCTTCTGCTACCAAAAAAAGATGGTAATGTTAGCGACTGGAAAAAGTAGTATCCATTACAATGCAGGACATACAATCTAGTGAAGTCGGATATGAAAGGAGAGTAAAAAGTAGTAACCATTACAATTCAGATATATGATTATTTAGTCACGGTTATTATCTCAAATTACTATGTTTAAAAAAGTGGCCATTGAAATTGATTTGAGAAAGGAAAATTAAGTAGACAATACAGATGAAATTCCATCTTGGTATAAGGTTGCAGTAAAACAAGCAACAAATTGAACATTTAATAGCTCGATACTTTTTTTAGCCAATTAGTCCAATCTATTGCAAATGTCTCTTGCAATTTTTTCTCAGATGCATGTTTGACAAACATTCCACTATTTAATTAAATTTAAGTCTGATATGATCATTGTTTCAAATTGTATGAAAAATACATCGGGATGCAGAGCCAACTGTGAAGACCTTCAGTACATTCAAGGATCAAGTTACTACTTTATCAGAGTATTTACTCATTTGTGTAAGATAACTACAAATTGTTATACTGAAATCCCATGGAACCAGTGACACAATTATTAACTAAGTGATAACGTCAATATCACTGGTATATCAAATTTGGTAACTCTTATGATAAGATAATTCAACACACCGCTATTTTTTAGATCAAGTTCATCAGTCATATATGTACACAAGGGCTACCTAACTGTACATATCAGATAGTTCTAAAGATTTTATACCATAGTTGCCAGTTAGAAAACCCTAAGTCCGGATTCAAAATTAAAATACATAGAGGCCACGTACAACAAGTTGAAAATATATACAAAAGGAAAGATATCTTTAGAGATAAATGTCATAAAGCCAATGCAACTTACTCTCATCGCGCATAACCCCTGGTAGTGACACTCGAAATATATATTCATCTTCACATTCACCAATATCCATAACACCTATCGGTCTAGTCACCTTCCCCAGTGCAGCAGTTCCAGTTAGCGCTACACCAGTTCTGGTCGCTGCTACAATGTTATTCCACTCTTCATCTGTTGGACGAGAGGGAATAAATACCATAGCAGGCTGATTAATAGTTACTTGGGAGACATTATTCACAGCATTACTCTTCGGTGAAGACGGGCCAGTGTAAGGCACACAGCTCAGAGGTGTTACATCATAAATAATCTGGTCTGGGTCCGGCCTCTTGCCGTTGCCTCCGCTACCTTCTTCCCAAGGTGAGTGAGACATTCTACAAATGACCTAAAATCATAAAGCTGACTCTAGCTAGAAAACTTGCACAGAAATGAAACATGTAAAGCATTGCAACCCAAAACATACACTAAATTCAATCCGCTTCCTTTAGCGTACACTTTGTCAGTAAAACTACATACGCTCGCCAATTTATTTTAGTTGACGTTATTTTGTCTTTCTGTGTCAAAATTTGACAATCAATTATTTTTTATTTTTTATTTATTAAATAAATTTTTGTATCATAGGATTATTCTTAAAAATTACTTTTTAACATATTATTTTCTTGTAATCTCTCATAATATAATTAAAAATTAACTAATTGTCAAATATTGACACGAAAAGAACCCAAAATTCAATAAAAATATTTGAAGTTAGTACAAATAGAGCTTAATTAGAAAATATAAACAAAATGATATGATATATATACCAACTGACATTATCCTAATTAATTCAAATTAAATGATAACATCTTCTACAGTTAATAGAAGTAATAAGAGAAAAGGTCTTCAGCCTAAACTTTTTGGTTGATAATATTTACTCCCTCCGTCCCTAAATGATTGTCACATTTTGACTTTTCATGGTCAACAAAACAAGAATTGAAACGTAAATATCTATTATTCTACATGCGAAAAAATTATAAAAATTTGATATTTCAAAAATATATATTGAGACGAATCTAACAAGATCCTACAAGACTATATTATTCCTTATATTATTTCTTATCGTCTGATGAGAATTTATGATCAAATTTTATAATGTTTGACCACCAAAAGTCAAAATGTGACAATTTTTAGCGACGAGGGAGTATAATATAGCATAATAAATTCCATTTCTATATACTTAATGTAGTTAATTTACAACATTTTCTATTTAAATTATCAATTCACTAGAGTTTCAACCAACTGTAATTCGTGAAGCAAGGGATCCACTGCCATGGCAACCAGTGGATTTTTGTAACTATAATTCACAAATTCAAATTACAGTTCAATATGAAAATGCAAATATTAATTTCAATTAACAATCAATTATTAATTATTAAGAAAGAACATACTTAGCTGGATCGAATATGGAGCTGCAAAGGTTAAACTGACGGACGTCGCCCGGGACTTGGAGTCGCCGTTGTCCGTTGAGCAGGGAGGGGGGAGCGGGGGGTGGAGCGGGGGGCGATGAACTCAAATAGGGTACTGACTAGTGTTCAGGGATTTAGCCAATTAAATAGGTACAACCGAAGAGTTCAATTAAAGTTCATTTCAAGTAAATATTGGACTTACGATCAGGGAACCACTATACAAATAGTGTTTTTTTAGATGCTAAATGACTATTTTATCCCTCCTCTTTATAGTACAATTATATATAAGGGGCATAATTGTAATTTTACTAAAAAATTACTTCTCGTCCTTATAACTGGTACTTTTTGACTTTTCGTAGTTAAACTTTAATAATATTAGGCAGAAATGAATAATACCCAAAATTTTTAAATCAAAAGCGGACTCATATTTAGGTCCAAAACATGAGGCCCAGAACCGAAATCAACCTGCAAACTGATATGAGCCGAACCGTTTGGAATCGAACCGATTTCAGTTTCGTCAGCCGTAAAATCGATTATGTCGATTAGGTTTTTTTTATCCAAAACTGAACCGAACCGTACACATGAATTGGACATCTTTTACTCTTAATTCTATAATGAATTAATTGCTCTAAATTTTGTCGCTAAATTTGTAATTAGATTATTGAACATGACAGTTTTCATTTTCATGAATTGGACATTTTTTGCTTTGCAAAATTGCTATCACTTTGGTGCTTGAAGAGCTTAATTGATAAAAAGAAAAAGAAGAAGAAGATGGTATTTGGTCAAATAGTAATAGGCCCTCCTGGTTCAGGAAAAACCACTTACTGCAATGGCTTGTCTCAGTTCCTTCCTCTCATTGGACGGTAACCACCACTATTCATTCTTTCATTATTCTATTAAATTAAAAAGGTTATAGTTTTATATGTGCATCCCTCTTAATTTTATACAACTATGGAGACGTCGTGTTCATATAGCCAAGCCACTTACTGTACTGAAATAAGTCTTGGGATGGTTTGGTATCCCAAATAATTTGTCCAGTTTTTAGTCGATGGTTGGAATATTTGTGCATGTTGTGTAAACGGCATAAAATATCACCCACATTTTATCAAGATTGTGGTACATGTAATATATTTCTATATTAGATAAAAAATATTATATTTTTAGATTGAAAAGGTTTATTTTTTTGCTTTTGCATCCCCCTTAATGTATCAAGAATGTGTAATACTACATCAAGTTAAAATAGTTCGCCCAGTTTTGGTGGTTGCAATGTCTTTCATATGCTGTGTAAACAGCATGTAATATTACTACCTCTATCCCAAATATGTTCCCCAATTTTGGGTTTTGGTTGTTGAAACATTCTTGTATATTGTTGGATTGGAAAGTTTCTTTGGCTGTACTTCGTCCTTGACGTAAGAGTGGAGTGCAAACTCTATCTATTAGTTCACAGTAGATAGTAACTGTAGGTTATGTAATGAGCCATTTTGATATATGCCATCATATCAAGGAATTAGAGAATATAAAATCTTTGTGCTCCTCACCACGTTTGGAAAAAAGATTTACCTCAGAAATGTTGGTTTTGTTGAAGTTAATATTACGAATGTCCTTGTCGTTTTAATAAATATAGTGATGTTAATGATGTGTTGTTGCTTTACAGGAAAGTGGCTGTTATCAATTTGGATCCAGCAAATGATGCTTTGCCGTATCCTTTGATCTTTTTCACTGTTCTTAAGTTAATTTCAATTACTAGCATTACTGAAATATAAATAAGTTTCGATAATAGGAACCCAGTTTTGTTAAAAATGTACATATGTTGTTTCTAAATTCTAATGGTATATAGATATGGGTGCGCTGTCAATATTGAGGAACTCATTAAACTTAGTGATGTAATGGTGGAATATTCTCTTGGTCCCAATGGAGGTGAGCCCCTTGTTTAACACGGAGTAAATTCATATCAATATTGTTTATATATTTCTCGATGTGAAGTGTAATACTTCTTTCCCTGAATGATCTGTTAGAAAAAATGTATGTAAAGGTCATTTTGTTGAACACTAAGTCCTGGTAACAATTGTAAGCTCTGATACCTTTGTGTACTCTTGGGAAGTAAGAAAATTAATGTGTCGAGATACACTAAGCTATAAGGTATTTGATTATATAGCTTCTGCATGTTTCTCTGTTTATTTATTGAAGTGTCTGGGAGAGGAGTGGTTATAGAAATGGATATTCTAGGATCATGTGTTAACACAACTTTCCTGAAACGTGGATCTCTGTTTCTACTATATTTATATGGCTATATGCTGAGATATAGTTTTAACTGAACTTCCCTGATAAGGATATTACTATTTTGTACCAAGTAAGATAGAAAGAGAATGTAAGACCTAATCACGTTAACCTGTTTCAATTCGTTCAATTTGCTTTAGGCCTCGTGTATTGCATGGATTATTTGGAAAAGAACATTGACTGGTTAGAGTCCAAGTTGAAGCCTCTTCTTAAAGGTAATGGTGTTTCCCTCTGATATATTGGAATATTCTTAGATCTTCCCTTTTTCAGCTTCAATGTTCTGTGAATCACTACACATCTTAGTACAGATCTTGTTTTACCCTCTCGTTCTTTCTTTTTGCCCGTGTCACGCAGCAGACCAGGCTAATGATAACTGATATTTTTGTGTGATAACTGATCTTGACTGTTTTGACGTCAGCATTTGTCTAAAACGTTGTATAAACAATATGTTCGCTGACCTGGGCTTCGTTCTATTTTATTCATTGGTTTATGTATGGTTAATGTTACTAGGTATTTATTAATTATTTTCCAGGAAGTCATGGGAGTGATGGGACTCAACCATAACTACTCATATAGTCTTATTTAATTAACTGACTAGAATATCTAAGATATTAATTCTGCATTAGGGTAAGTGATGACGAGAATTAGATTTTTTAAATGTTTTGGAAATGATAAACACCTGGATGATATAATTGTCTATCATTTTCTCATTATAACCAACCAAATTTGTAGTTTGAGTTATTCCAGAATTCTAATCAATTTTATGTGTAAATGTGTTCTTAAACATATTATTCTGCATGAAGGACCTAATTATCATAATTGGATTTTGTAATTATATATGCTAAAGATTAGATCCTCATTTCCATTTGGGTTTCTGATATCTAGTGTAGCTCTTAATTAGCTGCGTTCTTTAATTTTAATTTGATATATGCAGATCACTATATTCTCTTTGATTTTCCTGGCCAAGTGGAATTATTTTTCCTTCATGCTAATGCAAAGAAGGTTTTCATGAAACTTATAAAGAAGTTGAACTTACGGGTATGGGCATGCTATTAGTTTCATATATCTAGCTTTGGGAACGTTTATGGCAGCTGGGCTACAGTCTACAGCTATCTAAACTACTCTTAATAAGTACCCTAAGTTTAATCTGTCCCACAGTTGACGGCTGTGCACTTGATCGATGCCCATCTTTGCAGTGATCAAGGAAAATATGTCAGTGCATTGCTTCTCTCGTTATCAACCATGCTTCATATGGAACTTCCTCACATCAATGTTTTATCAAAAATCGATCTCATAGAAAGCTATGGAAAACTAGGTTAGTCTCGTGACGTTTCAGGCTTTAATTGCCAGTCCCAAGCGCATCTTGTTACATTGACTTTTCTAATCTAGATGATCTGTTGTTGTAGCATTTAATTTGGACTTCTACACGGATGTAGAAGATTTATCTTACTTGCAGCATCATCTTGGTCAGGATTCTCGATATGACAAGTACAGGTGCGTGAATACTTGTTGAAAGGTAGTACTCCAATCGATTAAGTGGTCATCACAATTATTTTCACTATTTAAAAACCAACATTGTATATATATAGGAGGACCATTATGTTACATGTCTACATGGCTTGTTCTTAGCTGTTAATGAGTTATTTGGAATGTTATAATTCCTCCAATTTGCTTATATCCTTGAGCTTTTAATGAGTGACTAATTATATATTCGACATTGTAAGCACATATTAGGTATCATTATGCTGAGCTCTTTTAGTTATTAGAACCTCAATATGCTTGACATAAATATCTTTACCTGAAGTACATACTGGTAAAGATAAGAGCTCTTGGTCTAGGTTCTCCATTAGTCGAATTGTCCATTAAGTTAATTTGCAAATAGTCCATCCCGATAAGACCTTGAATAGCTTCCTCCTTTGATCGCATTCTCTCATCTAGGATGGACTAGGAATTACATATATATGTGTGTGATCTTGATGTTACGGAACATTGTGGCTGTTGAAGCTAATATTTGACATATTTAAGTTCAATTTTGCACAGAAAGCTAACAAAAGAGCTTTGCGAGGTGATAGAAAGTTTTGGTCTTGTCAATTTTACGACTCTAGATATTCAGGCAAGCTAACTTACTGAGCTACACATGCAGTGTTTCTTATTTTACGTGGATTAGAGAGACTAAATTTCTCATTGGCGTATTATTTCAGGACAAGGAGAGCGTAGGAAATCTTGTAAAGCTAATTGACAAGAGTAATGGATACATCTTCCGTGGTATAGATGCAAGTGCTGTTGAGTTCAGCAAAATAGCAGTTGGTCCAGTTGACTTCGATTATAACAGATATCCTTTATTATGTCCTTGTTTTATGTACCTAATCTCCGCCTTCCTTACAAATTTTAGTTCTGAAAATCTCCCATTGTCCAAATTTAAAGACAAGTGGTCAGTGTGTAAGTTCATAATGACAGACTTCTTTCATTCAAACTCCGAGACTCGGATGTTTTGTTTCTTCCCCTGCAAGATGTTTGTTTCGCGTAATCATGAGAACCGAACATTATATGACTGTGATGTAAGATTTGATTCACCTTAACAAATAGTTTACAGTTGCAGCGGTGCAGGAGAAATACATAAAGGATGATGATAATATTGACCAGGATTGAACGAGTAACCATTCGTTGTTTCGGAGAATTCAGCAGAGCAATTATTTGTCGCAAGCTTTGGAAGTCATGAGGATCCTTCAGTGATTCATGAAGTGGAGGGATAATTATGTTTGTTTGAAAATGTGAAAATCGAGTATCTTGGTCAATTTCCAGCTCAAAATGAACTACTCCCTACATCCATTTTTGTCAAGGAGGGTTGACACTGTTTAAACTTTAAAGATTTCGAGAAAAAAGAAGTTAACTCACATTTTTGTAATACTTTAATATCACTCTCACAATTGATCAAAAGTGGAACTTTTGAAATTTTCTACCAAGGAAAGATCATCCAAAGAAAAAAATGTTTAATATTGATTTGAACATATAAAGTTTGAAGATAAAGAATTAAGAATGATGGGGGATATGAGTTCTTAACAAATAATCTGTTGAACGTTATTACTATTACCTCCGATTAAAAAGATTGGTTATTTGTGCTTTGTATGACCAAAGTTTGTATTTTTTCGTGATAAAGTTACGAATAGTCAAATATTTGCCTCAGAAATATAAATGAAACTGATTTGAATTAGATATAGTAACATACATCTATAATAGCATTATTAAATAAGATGATGCTTGAAATTAAAAAATTAAATAGATAATAAAAGTGTAACATAGAACGTTCAACGAAAATAAAGCATAAATTCCTACTCATACAAAACAAAGAACAAAAAACCAAAAATATGAAATGCATAAACTTACCACTTCCTATCAAAACAATGATAAGATTTGTTTAATTGCATGTTAGCTTTGCCGATGGCTCAATAGCCTAGTGGCATCCGGCCCAACCTTTCATGTAAGAGGTCAATGGTTCGAACCTTGTTGGAGACATACTTGTCTCATATTATACTCTAACTTTCGATTAGTTAGCAATTTCTGTATTCATGTTTGTAATATCATTGTAGTCACAATTCATCGCTAATTATCAAAAAAAAAAAAAAAAAATTGCATGTTAGCTTTACGGCTTACATACCAATTATATTTTCTTTAGGAAAATAATTGATCATATCAATTAATCTTCATGGGCAACCGTCTAGGGCCACTCAAATTGACGCTTATTCTTGCAACAAATTGGAACAAAACAAAATCGAAAAGAATGGCTGAATGGTAGTAGTATTTAAATTTGTGTCCCTCTTTGGATACAATAATTATTTATCATTTAACATTACAAAAAATAGTTTAGCAGTATCGTAGAAAAGAACGAAAGTTCAAAAGCACATAGAAAATGAAATTGTAGTTTAAGGACTATCGATTAAAAAGCTTAAATTTATTTTAAGGAATCAACCTATTTTAAAGGAGTTAAAAAAATATTTATATTATTTAGTTTTAAGTCTCTATTATAACCTTTAGAGGAAATTATATGAATGTTCAAAAAAAATTAAATTAACATGTCAAATCATATAAGCATTTAAAAATATAACTTAATTGAATGATAATACCTACCTAAAATTGTTGATCGGAAGTCCCCTTTTTTTAATTGTCATTTTCTTCATTCAAACAGATGTCAATGGACCCAAACCCTATAAAAAAGGGGACTTCCGATCAACATATGTCAATGGACCCAAACCCTATAAATTCATAAGTGATACTCTAAAAAGTGAAAATATTAGTGAAAGTGGTGATGTAATCAATTAATGATAAAGAGTCCTAACACTAGTAATTATTTTTTCATAAATGATAAAAGAACTTACAAGTTGAAAGTTGAGTTACCAAACTTAGACTTTTTGAAAATTCACTAGTCCATAAAATTTTAAAAAATATATATTTTATGGTGCAAATGGCTACTCTCTTTTATAGTTAAGAACGATATCATGTGTAAAGCCAATTCTTCGTAATATGAGGAGAGATGGTTCTTTGACTTCTCACGAGGGGTACTCTTTCAAGATGAGGTTTTCGGGTCATTCATATCTATCTTTTATAAATAACAAACAATATTCTTGATTCCTGCTCCATGGTAAGCAAAGAGCACTACCTCGATCATCAAGTTTTGGAAGCTCATTCGATGAGCAATTCAATAAGTTCGGCATCGGATGATGAAATCCTGGTGATTTCAGTAGCATGATTGGACCTTCTTAGCGCAAGGCCCGTCTTTCAAATAAAAAGAAAAAAGGGCTCGTTGGGAAGAAAGATGGAGTGCGGCCTGTAGAGCACATGTAAGGCAAGCTATATTATGGAACTGATCTGACCGAACTGGGTCTAATGGAACAAGATCTCGATCTTAATAAGGAATTAAAATCTTGAAGGGCCGGCAAGAATCAATGCGATTCATGTGCTCTTTCAAGATCACCCTCGACAGCGCAGTTAGGTCTTAGAGAAGGAACTTATTTACCTCTGCTACTTGCTCCTTGTTGACTGGAAGGTTAGAGCAAGCTAGGCCATATAAGATAGGAAGCTAGACTTGTAGTTACCCCAATTTGACCAACCCATGATACAACAATCATATATATTTATAAAACGTTTCCATATCACCTATGTTTCAAAACATTTTGTCAATCATGTATGTTCCAACAGTTTATCACCTATTTTATTAACTCTCGTCAATAATATCATGTGAGGGACACATGACTTGTCAATAAGGTTATTTTGATAATTTCATTTAATATATTCTGGGGTAAAAAAATTAAAAAAAGATCTTAAATAACCTACCCTAATTTCGAATCTAATATAATCCACCTCTAATACACACTTATCAAAAAAAATTAACATACGAGCCCAAGTATAATATATTATGAAACATATGTGATTGACAAAAGGACATTTTGAAACACATATGATGAAATGGTAACATTTTTGTAAACATAGGTGATTGTTGCACCCATTTGCACTATTTTATAACGTACAGTAATTATAAATCATTCACTTGAAAAAAAATGAAAAATGGGAGCTTTAAACCTCTAAAATTAGATTTTTAAAAGAAAATAACTACTATCTCAATTTCAATTAATTGATACAAATGAAAATTATTTCATGTTGATTATAAATTGATAAATTATTTTTTTATTCAATATATATCATACGTATTTTCTTATAAATTACTACTCCATTCATCCTAATTTATTTGTTTCGTTTATTTTTACAGAAAATTATGAAAAAATCCAACATCATTTCAAATTATCGATTTTCCATCATAAACTTGAATTGAAAGGACACAATTCTAAGATTTTCAAAAAGGAAAAAGAACAAGCAATTTTAGATGAAAGAATGAAGTACTATAAATTAATAAATTAAATTTTGGTTCAATAGACTTATAGACAAGAGGAGATCTTGTTAGAATTAAAAGTACTATTATTTTCACAAGATCACTTTTGATGTTTATCAATTCAATCGTATCGGATCATAAATCTTTTGGACTTATATTTAGCGATTACGATGTGGTTCGTGTCTTGTGGGTTCCTATTTCATGTATAAGAGTATTGTATGTGGACGGGTCCAACTATTAGCACACTGAAACAGTAAAAGAAAAGAAACGAGACGACTCGTGTTCAATTGAAGATATTTTAGTTTGGTGTGGTGTCTATTCGAGGTTAGATGAGCCACATGCTCATCTAATTTTACCGGGGGCCAATCGATGCTTGAGCTTGATTCATTTAGTTAAAATCTTTCCAAACTCCAACTTCAATCTTGATGAATTGTAGATAAACTTTAGTTTACTAAATCAAACACTAGTATAATCATACTTATTCAAAACCCGCCTAGCAAAATAAAGTAAAAAGTCTATTTCAATAGAAAATACATTGACTATATATTCCATATGAAAAGTTTAATGACCGCATATCTCTTAACACATATGACATTCAAATTTCATAAAAAAATCAAAATAAAAACACCAACTAGACTCGTCAAAGATCGACCCGAGTAAGCCTCGGCTCGCCCAAGCCTAACCGATCGAGCTGCTTGGGATAGCATATCAGGGGTAAAACAGTACATTCACTTCTTAAAAAACACTTCGGGTATGTGTATAATAAGTTGACCCCATACATGTCCAATTTCTCTTTAGCACCCACCATAGTGGACAATCTTTTTGAAACAGGCTCCTCCACCGCCGCTCATGGGACTTTCTTTCAGTAAACGCCACCACCACCGCCATCACCAAAACCACCAACAATTGGAACAATTACCACCTGCTCTACCACAACCATCAACTACAAATTCATCACAACCACCACCACCACCACTACCCCCACCACCACTACCACCTCCTCCACCACCTCAACCCCAAGTCCAACCACCCCCACCACCACAACCATCATTTTCTTTTGCAGCAAATTCTCCATACCCAACATCCCACTCTCATCCCCCACCGCCACCTCCTCGGCCGCCTCCTCCTTACTATGACTTCAACAGCTACAACAACTATCAAAGACCAGCTGTAACTCATCCAACATACCATCCATATTTCCTACCACCACCTAATATGTTCTCCCCCTTTCGCCCGCCGCCTCCGTTTCCACCGCCTGCCCTTCGCCCACCTCCGTTGCCAGCAGTGCCATATGTTGATCATCAGAGTGCAAAGAAGATCAAGAATGATGTTAATGTTAGGAAGGAAAGTATAAAGCTTGTTGTTGATGAGGCCAATCAAGATTCCCATTTGGTTTGCTTCACCTTTGATGCTATGGTAGATGGAAGGTATGATCAATCTTATTGATAAATACCTCAAGTTCATTTTAATTGACATTTTCGTTTTTTTCGTGATAATATTTGACCAACAATAATAAAGAACTTATTGAAAAGATTGGAGAGCTGTTTCACAAAGACTGCCTTGTTCAACTTGTTCGACTTTTAAAGATCAAAATTTGCGAACTTTAGCCTTAGTTGGCACATAATTTGAATAAAGATGATCATTTGTATTGTAGATTAGGTTGAAAAGACTATCCTTTTGTTGTATTTTTCACTAAAAGCATATACGAAAATATTTGAGATCAAAACTAAATAAGTCAACCATCATAATTGATAACCTGACAAGCGTTTATGTAGAGAGTACTATTGTTGATGATTCCAAGTTCCGCTATTTGATCTTATATTCCCTATATGTTCGATAAGTTCTTATGTCCATGATCAGCTTTCATGTGATTCACTGTTTCTGTAGATGGTATTTGGTGCATCCTAGTTGGATTATGAATTAATAGTAATCAGGAAGTGGGATTGGTTCGATTTAAACTAAATGTTGGTCTTTAATTTTTGTGACATTTATATGAACACACTTTAGCTCTTTTGCAATTCCAGTTGGACTCATTTTCAGAGATTCAAGCCTTCAACATTATTATCTATTCTGTTTGTGTTCTAGTGTACAGTTATCTATTCTGTTTGTGTTCTAGTGTACAGTGTGTCCATATGTGATATCTATAAATTTGTTATTCCACGGCATTACTGTTTCTGATTGTGGCATTTTCATTTCCTAAAGTGATTTGTAATTTTAACATAGTTCGCGAATTCACATCTTATCCTGCTATACTCTAGGCTCACACTAATAATATCTTGTCAATTATTTCCAGCTACTGACTAATAGTATTGTTATTCATCATCTGGCATACTTTTTTGTTTTCTGCAGTATTACCGTTATGTATTTTGGAAAGGAAGGGGAAAATTGCTCTTTCAGTTCTGTTTATCCTGAGATAATTCCTGTAAGGATCCCATTTCAGACAGGGATTGGCCAGAAATTTTGCCAGCCCTCAGGGAACGGTATTGACTTAGGCTTCTTTGATATTGATGACCTATCAAAACCATGGCATGGAGATGTTTTCCCTCTTGTTATAGTAGCCGAGTCAGCTGCACCGTCTACATCGTTGGGCATGCAAACAGATGGCCAGATAGTGAAAGCACCCTCACATGCACAGATCACTCTAGCTATATTGGAAAAGAACAAGGAAAACCAGTTTCAAGTTAAAGTAATTAAACAAATTTTGTGGGTTGATGGAGTTCGGTATGAGCTGAGAGAAATTTACGGGATAAGTAATTCTGACGAAGAAGCTGTCTCCCACCAGGACAAAGAATGTGTTATCTGCATGACTGATCCAAAAAATACCACTGTTCTGCCATGTCGGCATATGGTAAGATACTTAATAACTGTCTCATACTGATGAATGCCTTAGTTTTTCACTTTGAATATCATTTCTATAAATATTTTTTGTTTAAGTTTGGCTAGGCTAGTGCTAGAAATGGGGGTGTAGTTGAGCTATATATAGTGACCATTGCTTCAGTTTCGGACCAAGCCATGTATTGGCTCTGCTTATTAACAAGCAGGTTCAAAGTCAGGATCGTGAATTGGTACTCTTGTGAACCTAATGAGCCAAGATCAAGATTATAATATTCAATTGATAATAATAACAAACTTTTAAAAAATCAATCAAAATCGACATTATCTAAATATGTGATTGGACAATTTGCCTCAAAAAGTGAAACTTAACGTCCTTTATCGAATGACCAAGTTGGATGCTTTTTGAAACATGTGTGATCGTGTGAGAGATTGAATATATGTGATCAAATGGTGACATGGTGGGAAAAATGTATGATTGAATGTGCCTTTAACACTAATTAAAATGGCTTATTGCACATACATATGCATTTATCTACTGTGAGGTAGTACTGTAATGGATGGTATTCGAAATTCATTTTGGGTCAAGTCTTAATTAGTGTCCTTCTAATCAACAAACACACAGGGGTAAGGTTAAGTATTCTAAGATGGAGGAAGTACAATATCTTTTAGTCTTTAAAAGCATCAGATCTTTTCCTCTTTTGCGATTTGGCAATTAAAACGTTAGAATCGAGCACACTTTTTCAAGTGAATGAAAATTTACGCTTTGTTTGGTTTCCTGGCAAAGTGCCATGGAATTGAGGTGAAAAGGGAGGAGTAATAGAAATGTATATGTTCATTTGGTTGGACTGTTGGAGTCGAGGAGGGATGGTAATATATTATATGTTTGTTCGAATGGATGGGAGAGGGAATGGGATGGGGGCATGAGTTTCAATTCCGAAAAGAGAATGCAGGAGCCTCCCTCTCCTTTGCCCTTCATGTGAAATGTAAAAATGTTTACTACTCCCCTCATGTCAAATCATTCAATCCTCCTGTTATGTCTGCTAGGGATACCGAAGTTGAGCCAAAATCTTCCTATTGTTGACTTCCAGTCTAGAAGGCAACAATAGTAAAGATTGTTCTTATTCTTTCGTTGTGTTACAGTTCTAAGATTGTTCTTATTCTTATGTTGTGTTACAGTACTAAGATTGTTGTTATTCTTTTGTTGCTTTACAGTGCATGTGTAGTACGTGTGCTAAAGAACTGAGGCTTCAGTCGAACAAGTGCCCGATATGTCGTCAACCAATTCAGGAACTTCTGGAGATAAAGATTGATGATGGTATTATATCTCATTTCTCATAAAACGCTTCTCGTTGCGAAATATACAATCTCCTGATTATAGTTTCCTTTTTCCTTACATGCAGAATAAGTTTGGTTTATGCGAGAGAACTTTTTCCTGTACAGATGATTGTGAAGTGTTGATTGCTTGAATGTGTGTGATATTATGCTGCAAAATCTGATTTTCACTGTAGATAGTGGAACTGAAGCATATTGTAAAGTATATTCTTATGTGCAAACTTGTAAGAAGTTTTTTATAGTCCAATGTTCTATTTTATATCATTTGCTTGATTTCCAGCGATCCTGATATGATTTTGTCTTACATATATTTTGTTGAAGAATATAAATACCATTGTTATTTATTCATGTATAAAAGTTATTGGTCAAAATCAAGTGTGTGAGTATATTTAAGTGTTTTGAATACTACTTCAAAAATATGTCGATTTCAAATACCGTCCTGATTATAATTAATGATGACATCAATATTTATAATATATTTTATTATGAATATAATAATTTTGATATATGAGAATGATATTACCCTCATCCCTAAACGATTGGTACATTTTGACTGTGTTGGTCAAACTTTATAAATATCATCATGGATTCTCATTAAACGATACCATATAATACCTATTTCATAATATATGACGTTTTCGCTTTTGCATGTATAACTTTGGCCGTCAATTATTTATTATTCTTTAATTCAAAGAATATAAAATTAATATCAATAAATTTATATCGAAAAGTACTTTCATAAAAGTAACTTTTTACAAATTTTTATATTGTACTCCCTCCAATCCAAAAAAAAGTGTCGTTTGACTATTTTGAAATTGGACTTTGACTATCAATTACTAATTATTAATTATTCTAAAAAAATATAACATTTATATAGTTGGATTCGTCTTTTCAAGTATTTGCATAATATAATTTTTTTAATTTAAAAAAAATATAAGTAAAGAATAATTGAAGGTCAAACATTTATTTTGACATGTGAGAAAACTCTTTTTTTGGATTGGAGGGAGTATAGTCTTATAGGATCTTTTTAGATTCGTCTCAATATATATATTTTTGAAATATCAACTTTTTATAATTTTTTGCATGTATAATAAAAGATATTTACGTTTTAAATCGTATTTTGTTGACATAAAAAATCAAAATGTATTAATCGAGAGAGTACATATCAACTACAATTATATAAGTAGTGGATTCAGATTTTTGAAAATAAAAATATGATCGAGAACGTCACATTCAGAAAGTAAATATAAAGCTTGGTAAAGATCGAATAGAGAAATTAGATATGTGGGTTGAGTGTGAATTTTTGTTTGATAGCTTGAATTGCTTATAACTAAAAAGAGAAGTGAAATTTGTCATTTATCCAGCACGTATCTTTCATTCGTTCTGCTCTATGTTGTTTATATAATAGCCAAACGGATCTCCAATATATTATATGGCGGCTCGGATTCTCTTTTGCATACCCATGTTGTTTAGTTTTGTAATGGAATCCATGGCACTTATTCGTACAACGTATACTTGATAGATGTAATAGCCTATAAATTATGTTAGTCAGATAAAATTATTGTAGGTAAATTTTTTATGACATAATCGATTTAATGAATGTTAATAGAAAATAATAAAATTAGATTTTAGCCTTACAAAAGGAATTTTCTAAGATAATTACACATTATTAGGCTGTTTCTTTATTCTTCCAGTGTCGTAAAACTATTAATTTATTACCAAGCTAAGAGTATTCACAACAGCCACCCTAAAATTATCCTTAAAATTTTCCCTATTTCATACCTTTATCAATTTCGAGGAAGTGTTTTGGTTTTACTACTATTTCAGTTTCCTTATATTCATCCCCATTTGATAAAGACAAAAGGTTAAATAAGGAGGAGAGAGGAAGAATGGAAGGAGAGAGAAGGCATATGTTTGATAAAAAGTGAATAAATACACTCAAGGAGAGAAGACCCCAAATAAAATGTGTGGGCCAAGTAGAGATAAGGAAGCTGAAAAGGCTTCTTTTTTACACATTCAAACCTTATTATAAAGTAGGAGTTCTTTTAGGACATCTATTGTGAGTGCTCTAAGGGACACTAAGTCAGTAATTAACTAATTATATATAATCAAACATAGTTGATAACGGATTATTAGGCTATGGTAATTTTGAGCTTCTTACAACTCATCCTTGGTGATGAAATGATACTTATTACTATGTATATTGGTGGTGTTAAAATATAAAAAAAAATGTCTAATGTGTATAATTCATTACTATAAAAAACCAGTTGAAAGGCACTTCAAAATGTACTTGAAAGGCACATTATTTGAGTGCCTTCCTTAACTGTACCTCCCAAGTGGAGGGCGCTTCGTCGAAGTACCCTTTTCTTTTTCTTTTTTGATACTAAATGATGTGGGGAGTTAAAGTTGAAAAAACTCTATACTCTTAAATTCTAAAAGTAGAATTAAACATCTCACAACATATACTCCCTCCAATCCAAAACAAGTGTCTTTTTAGACATTTCAACAATATCCAAAACAAATGTCTTTTTACATAAACCAATGTATAATATACCACTTTTTCCTTTAATATCCCTAGTTGCATAGAATAACTCAAAAAAAGTAATGATTGCATCATATAGTTAAGTGATAATTGGATTATTAATGATTGGTTTATAGGGGCATAGATGGAAAGTGTGAATGTAATGATTGTTTCTTAATTTGTGTGAAATGTCTAGAAAGACATTTGTTTTGGATTGGAGGGAGTATCATTTAGCTCTTATAAGTGTATAGTCTCTGTAAATGTCTGATAGAGATCGATGCTGATCGAAAATGTATACTTTAATAATTTTTTTGACGAATATATCAAACGTGACTAGGAGAGAGCTAAAATAGAATTTAAACTCCACTATTAGATTATGTAGTAATTTCTTAGCAATGTATATGTCTTTCTCATAACTACGTTGTTTTTGAACTCTACAATAACTATAATTATGTTTCAGCGTCACAAAAGGATTCTCAAAGATCCTACATATTGTGCTGGTTTGTTATTCTTCTACTGTCCCAGGAATATTTATTACTAAAAACAGACATATTAATATGGACAACAATTTCCGTGTCACCAAAACATAACTGGTAACGTCGAATTCGGCTATGATAATAATTTTGAGATTTTTATGGTTTAGAACAGGGCGAAATCAAGAAGAAAACAACTGAGTCATTAAAAAAAGAATCGAACAGTACCAATAAGGGTATCATATAACAAGGTCCTCAAACACAAGAGTTGCGAGTTCAAATAATTTTTGAAATTATGTCTTAATTTACCAGTTTATAATTTTCTATCTAGGAAAAGTTATAATTCAAAATATTTGTGAAAAAACAAATTTCATGGGCGTTTCATATCTTCCTTGTCCTTTTTTGTGTAATAAAAGAACATTTAATTTTCATACAAGAAAGACAACATTGTATTTCACAAGCACACTAAGTAGAATCCACATTTGTACTTTCCTAGCTTCAAATCTATAAATAAGACACATTTTCATGGTTATTGTATAGAAAGAAAAGATGAAGACCTTTAGTTTTATTCATGCAATATTTATGACAACTCTCATGCTCACATTTCTCTCCTTTGATATCGATGCTACACCAACCAAGGCAATTCTCACCATTAATAGTTTCGAAAAGGGTGGAGTTGGAGGGGGGGCATCGGAATGTGATGGAAAATTCCACTCGAATAATGACATGATTGTTGCACTTTCAACTCGATGGTATAATGGAGGCTCAAGGTGCGGACAATTTATCACCATAACCACGAATAATGGGAATACCGCGCGAGCTATGGTAGTCGACGAGTGTGACTCAAACAGGGGATGTAAGAACAATATTGTTGATGCTTCTAAAGCAGTATGGATTGCCTTGGATGTGCCTAAAAAGGATTGGGGTTGGATGGATGTTACATGGGACGATGCATAATAATGTACATTTGAGTCATGCCTTTCTATTGCAATAATGGTTGGAATAAGCTAAGACCATAATAAGAGCATATATACAAGTATGCATATATGAAATTGAATAATGTTTGTGTGTGTCTTCATCAATTATGAAATTGAATAATGTTCATAAACTACCGAGTCTTTCCAATACGTACATTTCATTTTCATTCACGAGTTCCCCCGAGTCAAACACACTTAACCAACATGAGTACGCCGACTCCCATGCCATTAGGCACAAATGATAGAATGATTGAGCTTTGACAATAATTTACCAAGTTCAATAATCGAGCAAGGTATGTTTCAAACCAAGATGATCGAGTACGTGAGGTATTATATTTTTGAAAATGATTGGTCCAAACCATATTATCTGATCTAGACATTTATTTTGAAGTAAAGTATAGGACTTAGTTTTTTTTAAAATACTAGTATTAATTAATTAATTAAATTTAATAATTCACTTTTTATGTTTCATCAAATGTTTATGTTATACATGTCACATGTGTTTGTTTTATTTGCTAATTGATTATAGTGGGATTAAAACTAAAAGTAATTATAATAAAAGAATAACAGAAAAACAAAATCATCAGCAAAACACTTCGTTCGGGACACTAATTTCTATGGTTGGTATGCAGGACTGAAGAGTACAATAATAAGTTCACTCGACGGAGTCTCTATTATGTGCTGGTATTAATCTATCAAGTACGTAGTATCAAGATAAGCAGTAGTCACTTGTAATAGGGCGTGGATATTTTTACTGCATCAAGGCTAGCTCGTTTCGTGTGTTCGTTATTTTCACAATTGTCAATAATATCTCACTAAGTAAGGACCCAACTTGATCCTATACGTGACATCGTTGCATAAATGGTCCATGATAATGTGTATTTAGGAGTTAAGTGCATTTTGGTCCATAAATTAACATTTTAATTTTAACATTGACTAGCTAAAACGCATGACTTTTGAGGTAAAACTGAAATTTTATGATTAAAATTATCTTACTTTTGGGGCAAAAATCAATTTTTCGATAATATGGGCTCAACATGTGGTCCCTAATTTTTACAAAATTTTAGTTTTGCCTCAAAAGTAAGCTTCTTTAGTCGGTCAATGATAAGTTTCAGTGAAAATGTTAATTTAGGGATCAAAGCGCACCTAAATGCACACTATCAGGGATCATTATTTTCGTAACAATGTCATTTACGGGGTCCAAACTGCACCAGACTTCCACTTACTAGGACTATTTTGACAATTAACTCTTGTTTTTATTATAAAAATAATATCGAATGCATATGATCCTACGAACGAACATGAGCCGAGTAAATAGTTTTTATCCTTGTAATAGCCGTGGCCATCTCCATTGTTAGACAATGGGTAGGGCATAGGTGGTCTATCAATACGATACCGTTGCCAACTATATAATAAACCATCTTCTACAAAGCAATCAAGTATTTCCAACGTAACAACAAATTATTTACCAAACTAACTTATTAGGTAATAAATTAACTAGTTGGTATATATTGCAATTTAATTGTTACCAACAACATATATATAATCAAGCCTGGACAATGAAATGTATCGAGAAACATAATTGGTAACGGACGATTCGGCTGTGATATTGACATATTCTGTAAGTTAATTTCAACCACTATTTTTTTACAAATGAAGAAAATCGTGTTGCATTGTGTTTTTCCTTGTCTTTATGTTTGTACTTTAACAAAATTTTGATCAAGAAACATCTACATCAACTACTCCTATATATTCCTCTAGCGCCCTAAGCAGAATCCACATTTCTACTTTTGCTTACTACTCACGAACTTTATAAATTCGACATAATTTTTGTTTTTGCCATTATATAGAAAGAAATGGTAAATGTGTCTTCATTGTCAAAATGTGGTCCTCAATAATAATAATGCTATCAAGTTACACTTTGGTTCTTAATAATATTATAGTTTCAATTTCGTTTCCGTAAGTAACGCAAAAGTTACACTTCGATCTCCAAACTAACATTTACATTAAATATTAATTTAACAACTTGAGATTAATTGCGACATTAGTTTTGGGGATCAAAGTACAATTTTTTATGCCATTTATATGGATTGTATATATACTGTAACTTTAAGTAGTAGGAGTAATATAAAAACCAAATTAAGGTGTACTTTTTGTACCATGCACTTAGAGATACAGACTAAAACACTATTGTGGTATATATTATTGAGGGTTAAAGTGAAATTTAATTATTTTTCAAATTGTGCCCCTCTGTTTTTAAGCTTTTATTTTTATTTTTTTGCCTTTAAATTTTTATCAAAGATTTATCCCTGCCTCCCTGGTCTATGGTATTGTTTTAAGCGGAGGTTGGGGAAGCGATGATCTCTAAGTCTTTACAATAAAATGGCGCTTAATGGAAGACTGTTTCGGCCTTTTTTTTTAGAGAACACATTATACTCGAATTTCACCTCATCATTAATTTACAAAAGGAAAAATAATTAAGACCTTTAAGTGTTATTGTTTAAGTTATTTTTATAATAGTGCATCTTGAGTAGTGTATATTCTTCTATAAAGGCTAAGAGCAACTCAATATATGGCGGCTGATGAGATTCCTTTCATTAATTATTGTTTGAGCATCGAAATTCCCATGCATACGAAGTTGTTCACTTATTTTAATAAAAGTTAACAGACTATGGAGTGAAAAACTTCGATATTAGGCTCACGAAAAATGATTCCTCAAAATCCTAACCCAATAAGCTAACTTACCGTTCTAATTGCCCGACACTATTTATTAGCAACAATAGACATGCAAGTTATTACAATAAAAATCTTTGTCATGAAACATAAATGGTAACGCATTTAGTCATCTTTGATCACGACATCATTACACCTCAACATGTGTTCGATTGAATCTCATTTTAAAATACATTAATTTTGATGTATTATGTTTTTTTCACTTTTTGTTTGTATTCTAGAAATTTTGAACAATTAAATATCTCATTGTATTTCACGAACACCCTAAGCAGAATCCTCATACATTTGTACTTTCCTTTGCTACAAACTCTATAAATTGAACCAAATATTCATAGCATTCTACAATAAGAAAACATGAAGCCTTTTGTTCAAGCAATGTTTATGACCCTTCTCATGCTCACTTTTTTCTCCTTCAATATCAATGCTACCAATAAGGCGATTCTCACCATTAATAGTTTCGAAAAGCACGGAGATGGTGGCGGACCATCGGAATGTGATGGAAAATTCCACTCGAATAATGACATGATCGTTGCACTTTCGACTCGATGGTATAATGGAGGCTCTAGATGTCACAAATTTATCACCATAACGGCGTGTTGGTGTTTTCCTCGCAGGAGAAGGAGTTGGTCATTTGTGATCATTCACGTAACTGTATGGAAGCACTCAAGCCAAGATCATCTATTGAAGAAGTCGAGTTCTAATAGGAGTCGGATTGTGCATATTATAGTTTGCATAGGATTACTTGTTTGTATTAGTCTCCTAATACAATTAGGATCGATGTAAGCATTATAAATAGGGCACTATCTTATTCGATTAGAGTATGGTCGTTAGTTCAATAGATTAGCATTCAAGAGTTAGCTTTAGTTGTTGAAGTTGTTTGATTGTAATCTTCAATTCATATTAATAAAGTTATTCTTGGTGGTGGAGGTGAATCCTCAGCCACAACCGAAATCTATTGCGTTTGATCTTTGTTATTTCAATTAATAATTACGGTTAGAGTTCTTCAATTTGGGGTTTAGAATTTCAGGCTTTAATTGGCTTAATTGGACGATCAATTGAGAGCAATTTAAAGGTGATAAATTCAACAATTGGTATCAGAGCTAGGTTGCACAATGGGTGGCGATGATAAACCCAAGATGGTACTCTTAACCTCGTCAAATTTTCACATATGGAAAACGAAGATGTTAGATCGTTTATATGTGAAAAATCTAGCTAAGCCAATCGCACAAGAAGGGATACGGCCAGCAGGTGCAGATATAGAAGAGTGGAGTGAATTGGACCGTAGGTGCCTTGGTTTCATGAGGGACTACATTGACTCTGGCGTGATTCATCACGTAGAGAATGTTACCACGGCATACGGTTGTTGGAAGAAGCTTCAAGGACTGTATGAGAGGAAAAACTCAACACTCAAAGTCTCATTAATAAGGCAGTTGGGAAAATTAAGATATGAGGATGGGACATCCTTAACTGAACATCTAAATAAGCTTGAGCACATATTTAACCAACTCAATGCAATGGGATTTGATTTTAGTGATGAAGCACAAGCACTATGGACATTAGGTTCACTGCCAGACTCTTGGGAAACACTATCCGTGTCCCTAAGTACATCTGCTATAGAAGGTAATCTAACCAAGGAAGTGGTCACAAACGCAATTCTTAATGAAGAAAAAAGAAGATGCGGTAATGAGGAGCACAAGAATGTGTCCTTAGGAGGTGATGCACTGGTCTATGGTAAGAAGAAAACATATAAAAAGAAAACAAAACAAAGCCAATTCAAACCAAAGGTAGACAAGAAAGATGATCTGTGCCATTACTGTAATAAGACTGGTCATTGGAAGTCCGATTGTTTCACTTTCAAAAAGGATCTTGCCAATGGAACAGTTAAAAACAAAAAGAATGACAATAATGTAGCAATAGTTGATCAAAACAGTGATCTAATTGTAGTTGGATCTGATATATGCTACACTACTAGTTCTGAGGATTGGATAATTGACACAGGGGCATCCTTCCATGTAACACCCCATAGAGAGTTCTTCCACACCTATGAAACTGGGAATTTTGGAGAGGCTAGAATGGGGAATAATGGTGTATCAAACATCATAGCAGTAGGTGAAGTACACCTGAGATCAAAGCTAGGAAAAATTATAGTCTTAAAGAATGTAAGACATATTCCTGATTTTAGACTTAGTTTGATCTCCTCTGGAAAGCTTGATGATGAAGGACACATCAACACCTTTGGCAATGGAAAATGGCAGCTAAGTAAAGACAATGAAATTGTAGCTGAAGGGAAGAAAACTGGAACACTATACAGAGCTTCATTCAGCATATACAAAGGAGAAATATACTCTATTCAACCTACCTTAAAACTGTGGCATAACAGACTTGCTCACATGAGTGAAAAAGGTCTGAATATATTAAAGAAGAGGGGCTCAATTGCAGCAACAAACAAGGAAAGCTTGGATAACTGTACACACTGTATGATGGGAAAACAACACAGGGGGAGCTTCAATAAGACCAGCAAAAGGAAGACAAGAAATCTAGACCTTGTCTACTCTGATGTATGTGGTCCTATGAAAGTAAGGACTCCTGGAGGCTGTGCATACTTTGTAACATTTATAGATGACCACTCAAGGAAGGTATGGACTTATGCAATTAAATCAAAAGATCAAGTAGCAGACTGTTTTAAGAAATTTCATATGCTAGTTGAAAGACAAACAGATATGAAATTAAGATGCATAAGAACAGATAATGGAGGAGAGTATATTGGAGAATTTGATAGATACTGCAAGGATAAGGGTATTAGACATGAACAAAGTGTACCTAAAACTCCACAACATAATGGAGTTGCTGAAAGAATGAATAGAACTATAATTGAAAAAGTGAGATGTATGCTGTCTCATGCTAATTTACCTAGTAGCTTCTGGGGAGAGGCTATGATTGCAGCTGTTCAAGTGATAAACCTATCTCCTACACATACATTGGAAGGTGATGTACCAGAGAAGATCTGGACAGGTAAAGATAAATCCTATGATCACTTAAAAGTCTTTGGTTGCAAAGCTTTTGTACACATTCCACAAGATGAAAGATCCAAGCTGGATAGTAAATCTAAGGAATGTATTTACTTAAACTATGGGGAGGAAAAGTTTGGTTACAAACTGTATGATCCCATAGCAAAGAAGGTTATCAGAAGTAGAGATGTTAAGTTCATTGAAGATCAAAATATCAATGACATTACTGCTAAAAATAAAACTGAAACCTTTGATGACAAGCTAGTAGATTGGGAATCTGATGATGAGCTGATAGAACCTGTTGTACCTGATCAGAATCAAGACAACAACATTAATGAACCTGTCATGGAAAGTCAACAGATCATGGATCAAGACTCTGACACTGGAGAATCAAATCAGCAAGATTCAATCACTAGCCAATTACCTGTACAGTCAGTCAGAACTGTGCAGCCAGTCAGATGTTCTTCAAGAAATAGAATTCCATCCACAAGGTACTCCCCAAATGAATATATACTGCTTTCTGATGGGGGAGAACCTTTGTTCTACCAAGAAGCTATGGAAAGTGATAAGAAAGACAAGTGGCTGGAAGCAATGCAGGATGAAATGAGCTCACTACATAAGAACAATACATTTACACTTGTTAAAAGAATTCCAGGAAAGAAGGTGCTTAAAAACAAGTGGGTATATAAACTAAAATTTGAAGAAGGTAAGACACAACCAAGGTACAAAGCAAGACTTGTAGTTAAAGGCTTTGAACAGAAGTTTGGCGTGGATTATGATGAAATATTTTCACCAGTAGTGAAAATGACATCAATCAGATTGGTACTTGCACTTGCAGCCAGTTTGAATTTAGAATTGGAGCAATTAGATGTAAAGACTGCCTTCCTCCATGGTGATCTTGATGAAATCATTCACATGGAACAGCCAGAAGGGTTCTTAGTTAAAGGCAAAGAAGCTATGGTGTGCAGATTATGGAAAAGTCTTTATGGCCTAAAACAGGCTCCAAGACAATGGTATAAGAAGTTTCACTCCTTTATGATTAGTCATGGATACAAGAAGACACAAGTTGATCACTGTGTATACATTAGACAATTTAGGAATGGAAGCTTCATTATTCTACTCCTCTATGTAGATGATATGCTCATAGTTGGAGCAGATATTGATGGAATTAATGGTTTAAAGAAAGACCTAAATAAGGTGTTTGATATGAAGGATTTGGGAGGAGCAAAGCACATACTAGGTATGGAAATTAAAAGAGATAGAAGCAATAGATGCTTATGGCTATCTCAAGAGAAATACATTCAGAAGATTCTCAAGAGGTTTAATATGGAAAATGCTAAACCAGTAACTTGTCCTCTCAATGCTCAGTCAAAATTAAGCTCCATGAACTGTCCTAAGACCAGAATTGACATTGAATATATGAAGAAAGTGCCATATTCATCTGCTGTTGGTAGCCTCATGTATGCTATGATCTGCACAAGGGCAGACATAGGCTTTGCATTAGGAGTTGTTAGCAGATATTTAGCTAATCCTGGAAGAGGACACTGGGAGGGTGTCAAATGGATACTTAGATATCTTAGTGGTACTGCAGATAAGTGCATTTGTTATAAGGGAGATGCTATACTGAATGCTTATACAGATGCAGACATGGCTGGGGATATTGATTCAAAGAGATCTACTTCTGGCTATTTAATTACTTATGCAGGGGGAGCAATATCCTGGCAGTCAAAACTTCAAAAGTGTGTAGCTCTTTCAACCACCGAGGCTGAATACATAGCTATTACAGAATGTTGTAAAGAAGTGTTATGGCTGAAAAGAATATTCAGAGAGCTGAGTATAAAGCATGGGAAGTTTGTAGTCCAATGCGATTCTCAAAGTGCTATCCATTTAAGTAAGAATCTAACATTTCATTCCAGGTCAAAGCATATTGATGTTCGATATCATTGGATCAGGGATGTATTAGAGAAGAAGTTGTTGTTTATCATCAAAGTACATACGGATGATAATGCAGCTGATATGATGACAAAGATTCTACCTAAAGCTAAGCATGAGAATTGTTGTGCAAGGTCAGGCCTTGACAACTTACTTCAGCACTAGTTGAGTGTTGAAACTCCTTCATCTGGTGGCTCGGAAGGGGGAGATTTGTTGGTGTTTTCCTCGCAGGAGAAGGAGTTGGTCATTTGTGATCATTCACGTAACTGTATGGAAGCACTCAAGCCAAGATCATCTATTGAAGAAGTCGAGTTCTAATAGGAGTCGGATTGTGCATATTATAGTTTGCATAGGATTACTTGTTTGTATTAGTCTCCTAATACAATTAGGATCGATGTAAGCATTATAAATAGGGCACTATCTTATTCGATTAGAGTATGGTCGTTAGTTCAATAGATTAGCATTCAAGAGTTAGCTTTAGTTGTTGAAGTTGTTTGATTGTAATCTTCAATTCATATTAATAAAGTTATTCTTGGTGGTGGAGGTGAATCCTCAGCCACAACCGAAATCTATTGCGTTTGATCTTTGTTATTTCAATTAATAATTACGGTTAGAGTTCTTCAATTTGGGGTTTAGAATTTCAGGCTTTAATTGGCTTAATTGGACGATCAATTGAGAGCAATTTAAAGGTGATAAATTCAACACGGCGAATAATGGGAAGACGGTTAGAGCCAAGGTAGTTGATGAGTGTGACTCACACAGGGGATGTAAGAACAATATTGTCGATGCTTCTAAAGCTGTATGGATTGCTTTGGATGTGCCTAAAAAGAACTGGGGGTGGATGGATGTCACATGGTCCGATGCATAATGTATATTGGTGTGATGGATTTCTACTGGGCGAACATATTTCCACTGCAATTATTATTTGCACGGTATCAAAGAATAATGTTTGGTTCTTTCGATGTTTTTAGTACAAAAATAATACCGAACGCACGAAACATGCGTTTGATCGCATTTACGAATGTTAACCGTACACACAATTAGAGTGAAAATAGTTTTTGCTCTATTGCATTAACAATAATGGTTCGGAGTACGTATACTTACATGTATCAATGTATGCATATGAAATAGAATAATGTTGTGTCCTCATCAATAATAAGTATTAGTATTAAAGAGTACACTTTGGCTTTTTCTTGTTTGCAATAATGAACAGAATCAAACCTTGAAATCTTCAAAATTATCGACTCGTATCTTCAAATGCCAGTTGTCGTTGCTAGTAAAACTCCTTTACAATTAGGAGTACAATCTTCGCATTTTGTCCCTTATAGTATCGTTTTCGTTTCAGATTGCCTCTTGTACTATTTATCGTTTCAAATTGTTCCCCTAGATTCCTTTTTTCCAATTTTAACAGATGAACTGACTATGATACCTCTGTCACTGTTACAAAGTATAAGAGACAATATTAACATATTTTAAATAACTAAAATTAAATTCCAATTCCTTCTTTTTCACCACACCCCACCCCCGCTTCTTCTTATCCAATGTCCCCTCCACCATTAAAGCTTAAATTCCATTAATTAAAGATCTTTAAAATATGTTAAAATCAATAAGATGGACAGGGACGAGTTTTTGTGAGTAATCAAGCTGCTCCACTAGGCCGCCTCCCCAAATTCCCGTCCCAAGTACAATAACGACCGCAATTCCAACCAATCCCCTGACCTTCCTACTCGTGAAATTGAAACCCATCATGTACCCAACAAACACAGAACCAATCATCTGTGCATCCCAATAAAACACATTATTCAACCCCCTAGTTCTCAAATTGAACAACACGCCATTAACATTATTAAACTGGTAAGTATAGAAAAAATTACTAGCCCAAGCAACCGGCACAATCAACAACATCTTCCAGTTCAAGAAAAACTTTAGAATCTCAACAACTTCAACCGACATACTAGAATACTTAATATTGGTACACGCTGAACCATCATCACGTATAACTTCCCTCGGATGCAAAATTGTAGTAGAAAGCTACGGTTTGAGTGGCAAGTATGGGGGTGGGGGTTGGGGTTGGGGGTGGGTGTGGGGTGTGTTGAAGAGGAAGTAGTTGGGGTTTAATTTTAATTGTTTAAAATATGTTAATATTGCCCTTATACTTCATAATAGTGACAGGGGTACCATAGTCATTTTATTTTTTAAAACTTGAAAAAAAGAATTCAGGGGCAATATGAAACGATTAATAGTACAGGGGACAATCTAAAATAAAAACGATAGCATAGGGGCAAAATGCGAATAAGTCTTTAATAATTTTGTTAGCACTATTCTGGTGTGTGTGTATAGTGTTGCCCACGTTTTTGACGTTGCTGAAGTGACTGAAACCTCAATTTCAAGGTCAGTGGATAACATTAGAGCCACAAATTTAACGGTAGGGCCAAATTAATCTACTCTACACAAAATCCATCATCTAAAATGTTGTTCATGAATCCGGCCATTGATATAGTCCTCATTTTCCCAGTACTCAAAATTCCTAAATATGGCGATAATAGCTTCCCCCATCATTCTGATTTCCATAATTTTGGCCTTAATCTTTGTTTTTGCTCTTTTTATTTCAAGAAAGCTCAAAACAAGATCATTAAACCCTCCAGCGGGCAGCTATGGGTGGCCGTTAATCGGAGAAACTTTGGAGTATTTACGAGCTGGGAAAATGGGAGTACCCGAAAACTTCGTGAAAGAAAGAATAGAGAAGTATGATTCCCCAGAAGTTTTCAAGACTTCACTTATGGGTGAACCAATGGCTATGTTGATTGGAGCTAAGGGGCACAAGTTTTTATACAGTAATGAGAATAAACTTGTTAGGGTATGGTGGCCAACATCTGTGACCAAGGTTCTAGGGCCTTGTTTGGTAACCAAATTTGGAGAGGAAGGAAGAGTTATGAGGAAGATGATTTCTTATGTTGTTAGTCCAGATGTTATGACAAACCATTACTTGGAGACTATGGATTTAGTTGCTCAGCATCATCTCAACACCCATTGGAAAGGTACGTATAATATATTTGTGTATTTTAAAAGTGTAAAACCGTAACATTATTGGTATTTATGCATGCCCGTTCAGTATACAAAAGATCATAGATAACATAATGTGTTCCCATCATTCATTCATACATTATGTAGTAATTGACGAATTTTTATTTTTCTTAATCTATGTGTTGATGAATTAAACACCTAAGAACTCAATGCAAACCACCTAATCGATCGAATTGACTTAATTAGAAAAGCCCCAAATTCGAATGATCAAGAACCCTAAACTAACGGCTACTTTGATTTGAACAATTAAACGTAAATATTTGGAAATTGAAAGCAACACACGATTCGGTTGTGGCTTCGGAGTCTCCTCCACCACCAAGAATGAATTTTATTACTTCAATTGATAATACAATCAATCAACTACAAAATCCTAACTCTTGTTTTCAATATTGTCAATTGCTTTCGTAAAGAAACAATTGAGATGATTACATGTATTTATAGATGCTTAGGCAACTCAGTATTCTAATAGGATTTGTGCACTAATCCTAATTGAACTCCAGTTCCTAATCGATATGCAATCCTTCCTCAACTCGACTTCTTCCTGAAGCAATTCGACTCCACTTTGACTTCCTCCTCATGCATTTACATGCATTCTTCATGCACATACGTAAAAGAGCGAGGAACCTCAATATTCTCCCCCTTCCGAGCTCTTAGAATGGGAGAACATCACCTAGCTACACTAGTGATCACAGCAGCCAAGGCCAGCCCTGGCACAGCAAGCCTCATGTTTGCTTCTTGGCAATACTTTAGTCATCATATCAGAAACATTGTTGTCTGTATGAACTTTCACAATACAAATAAGCTTCTTATCAAACACATCCCTAATCCAGTGATATCTCAAATCAATATGTTTTGATCTTGAGTGAAATGTAAGATTCTTGCTTAAGTGTATAGCACTTTGAGAGTCACTTTGCATCTCAAACCTACCCTGTTTGATCTTTAATTCTTTAAAGATCCTTCTCATCCAGAGTAATTCTTTTCCACACTCAGTAATGGCTATGTATTCTGCCTCTGTAGTAGACAAAGCCACACACTTCTGTAGCTTGGATTGCCATGAAATTGCTCCCCCTCCATAAGTGAATAGGTAGCCTGAAGTGGATCTCATAGTATCTATGTCTCCTGCTAAGTCAGCATCAGTGAAAGCAACAAGTCCAGAGCTTGTACCATAGCATAAACACAGACTAGAAGTGCCTTTAAGATATCTTAGAATCCATTTTACTGCCTCCCAGTGAGCCTTTCCTGGATTAGCTAAATACCTGCTTACTACCCTGAGTGCATAGCCAATATCTGGCCTGGTACACACCATGGCATACATTATGCTCACTACAGCTGAAGCATATGACACCTTCTTCATAAACTCAAGCTCTTCCTGAGTTGTTGGACAATTAGCCATGCTAAGTTTTACCTGAGCATTCAAAGGACAAGCCACTGGTTTGGCAGATTGCATATTAAATCTATCAAGCACCTTAAGGATATAGTCTTTCTGTGAAAGCCAGAGCAGTCTCCTAGGCCTATCTCTATTGATCTGCATACCTAGAATGTGCTTAGCTCCCCCTAAATCCTTCATCTCAAATACTCTGCTTAACTCTTCTTTTAAATTATTGATCTTCTTGATGTCAGGTCCAACAAGAAGCATATCATCAACATATAAGAGTAGCATTATGCAACAGTTTTGATCAACCTCTTTTATATATACACAGTGATCAACCTGTGTCTTTCTATAGCCTTGATCTATCATAAACTTATGAAATTTCTTGTACCATTGGCTTGGTGCTTGTTTTAAGCCATACAAGCTTTTCATTAACCTACACACTAGTTCTTCTTTGCCTTTGACTACAAAACCCTCAGGTTGTTCCATTAATATGATCTCATCTAGATCACCATGTAAGAAGGCAGTTTTTACATCCATCTGCTCTATTTCTAAATCCTGACAAGCAGCCACCCCTAATATAAGTCTTATTGATGTCATCTTGACCACAGGGGAAAAAATTTCATCATAATCAACTCCAAATTTCTGCTCAAATCCTTTAACTACTAACCTGGCTTTATATCTAGGTGTAGTTTTTCCTGCTTCATATTTGAGCTTATATATCCATCTATTCTTTAGTACCTTTTTACCTGGGATTCTGTCAACTAGCTTGAATGTGTTATTCTTATATAGTGAGTTCATTTCATCCTCCATAGCTCTTAACCATTCATTTTTCTCATTTCCTCTGACAGCTTCCTGGTAGTATGTAGGTTCACCTCCATCTGACACCAGTATGTACTCATTCACTGGATATCTTGTTGAAGGTGTTCTAATCCTAGTGGATGTTCTTACTTGGGGTGCAACAATATCAACAGGTGCTGAATTATCTTGATTCTCTGCAGTTTCTTCTAAGTTATCAGCTTCTCCAAGAATCTGGGAGCTGTTCTGGATATTGTTGTCAGAATTGATCTGTTCTGATGTATTATCATCATCTGATTCCCAGTCAACTAGATCATCTTCCTTCTCAACTGTATGATTATTGTGTTTGATGTCTTTAATAGTTTGATCCTCCATGAACTTAACATCTCTACTTCTAAGTATCTTTTTATTGATTGGATCATAGAGCTTGAATCCAAACTTTTCATCTCCATTACTAAGAAATATGCATTCCTTTGATTTGAAATCAATTTTAGTCCTTTCATCTTTGGGAATGTGTATATATGCCTTACATCCAAACACTCTGAGATGATCATAAGATCTGGGCTTGCCATACCATACAGAATCTGGTACTTCACCATTCAAACTTTGAGTTGGTGATAAATTGATTATGTGGACAGCAGCCATCATTGCCTCTCCCCAAAAGTTCCTAGGCAAGTTAGCATGAGATAACATACATCTTACCTTCTCAATAATAGTTCTGTTCATTCTTTCAGCAACACCATTGTGTTGTGGAGTTTTTGGAACACTCTGTTCATGCCTTATGCCAAATTCTTTGCAATATTGATCAAATTTTCCCAGATACTCCCCTCCATTATCAGTTCTAACACTCAATAGTTTCTTTCCTGTTTGTCTTTCCACTAACTTGTGAAAATTCTTGAAGTGTTCAAACACCTGATCTTTAGTCCTTATAGTATGTACCCACACCTTTCTAGAATGGTCATCTATAAAGGTGACAAAATACATACTGCCTCCTAAAGTACAGACTTTCATAGGGCCACAAACATCTGAATAGATTAGTTGTAATATTTCAGATTTCCTAGTGCTTGTTCTCTTAAAAGCCATCCTGTGTTGTTTTCCTAAGAAACAATGAGTGCATCCTTTCAATTCACTTTCATGGGCAGTTGGAATTGATCCCTGTTTTGCCAAAGTATTTAGGCCTTTGATACTCATGTGTCCCAACCTCTTATGCCATAGTTGAGATGTATCTGTCACAGAATAGATCTCATCTTTGCATATATTGAAGGTTGTTCTGTATAAGGCTCCTATCTTTCTTCCTTCTGCAACTACAATGTTTTCTTTACTTAGTTTCCATTGTCCATTGCCAAAGACATTGATATAGCCTTCATCATCTAATCTCCCAGAGGAGACTAAACTTAATCTAAAATCTGGAATGTGTCTAACATTGCTAAGTATTACAGTTTGTCCAAGAGCTGTAATTACTTGTATATTGCCTATGCCTGCAATTTTAGAGACACCACAATTCCCCATCTTTGCTTCTCCAAACTCACCAGTTTTATAGGGTTTTGAAGAACTCTCTATGAGGTGTCACATGCAAAGATGCTCCAGAATCTATCACCCATTCATCATTCACAGAGGTGTAACATACATCACTTCCAATCACAAGTAGATCAGAATTCTGATCCACAATGGCTATATCAGTTTTCTTAGGTTTTACAGTGCCATTAGCTACATCTTTTCTATAGGTGTAGCAATCTGATTTCCAATGTCCAAGTTTCTCACAATAATGACATTTATCACCAGTTTTGTTTATTCCCTTTTGTTTTACTTGATACTGTTTTGTTTTTCTCTTGAATTGTTTTCCTTTATCAAGTGTTAAAGTGTCAGAATTTGAGTAACCTGGTTTCAGCTCCAACTGTGTTGCCCTTCTTCTGACTTCATTAAGTATGGTGTTAATTGTGTATTCTTTTGTTAATTCACCATCTCCAATTGATGCGCTTAATGTTACAGATACAGTCTCCCAAGAATCTGGGAGAGAGCCAATAATCCAAAGAGCTTGCATCTCATCATTGAAGTCCAGTCCCATGTTGTTAAGCTGATTAAATACGCACTCAACCTGATTTAAGTGCTCTGTTAGAGAAGTACCATCGACATATCTTAATTTCCCCAACTGCCTCATCAAAGCCACCCTATTAGTAGAATTCTTTCTTTCATATAGCGACTGCAATTTCTTCCAACAGCCAAAGGCAGTGGTGACATTTTCCACATGGTGTATGACACTTGAATCTACGAAATCTCTTATATAGCCTAGACACCTGCGATCCAATTCACTCCATTCTTGGATCACATAGCCATCTGGTCGTATTCCTTCTTGCTCAATTGGTCGAGCAAGCTTCTTGACATACAACCTATCTAACATCTTAGTTTTCCAAATATGGTAATTTGTGTTGTTTAACATTACCATCTTAGGTTTATCACTTCCACCCATTGTAGGTGACTAGCTCTGATACCAATTGATGAATTAAACACCTAAGAACTCAATGCAAACCACCTAATCGATCGAATTGACTTAATTAGAAAAGCCCCAAATTCGAATGATCAAGAACCCTAAACTAACGGCTACTTTGATTTGAACAATTAAACGTAAATATTTGGAAATTGAAAGCAACACACGATTCGGTTGTGGCTTCGGAGTCTCCTCCACCACCAAGAATGAATTTTATTACTTCAATTGATAATACAATCAATCAACTACAAAATCCTAACTCTTGTTTTCAATATTGTCAATTGCTTTCGTAAAGAAACAATTGAGATGATTACATGTATTTATAGATGCTTAGGCAACTCAGTATTCTAATAGGATTTGTGCACTAATCCTAATTGAACTCCAGTTCCTAATCGATATGCAATCCTTCCTCAACTCGACTTCTTCCTGAAGCAATTCGACTCCACTTTGACTTCCTCCTCATGCATTTACATGCATTCTTCATGCACATACGTAAAAGAGCGAGGAACCTCAACATGTGTAAATAGGTCGAAAGACAAATATAAAAGAAAAGAAGGAGTATTATACTTCCTCATTTTTCAGTTTGGCCTGAAATGCATTTTTCAGCTAAAGATAGCTAAAATTGATTTAACCAAACGCAAATCTGGAATATCCTGAAGAACATAATTTTGAGTATAATTTGAATACAAAGAAAGATCAGGGTCTAAGTTCTAAATATAAAAATAATAATAAAATAGAAAATTGGTCTCTATTACCATCTCTTCTTTTTCAAATCACAGCATCCCGTCGACCATTACCACCACCAACTACCACAACAACCAAGGACACATCACGTGCTCACTACCAAAATATATAGCCATCAACCATCCACACCCCTTTCCGGCCTTACATATCCCCCACCCTACCCCCTTGTACAACCCCCACCTCGTACCCCTGCACATTGCCCACTCTACCCCCCAGCACAACCCCCCACCTCGCTCACCCCTACACATCGCCCACCCCTACTCACCTGTACAACCCTCTCCCTTACATATCTCTCTATTCACATTGTCTTCACTAGAAGATAACATATTAAGGGGGTTATTTAAAATAAATGGGAAATTACAATATCTGAATTGAAACGTTTGCCATACTTGAGGGGTTGTTAGAAATTATACTCTACACGTTCTTTTCTACTTGCTTTTTAGCCATTTGCACATAGATTAAAGAAAGGGCAAAAGACATCAATCATCACTCATGTTTCACTCAATTCATCACTCACTCATCTTCAAAAAACAGTTCCAATTGGTTAGTCAACAATTTGGGTAACCATTGACTTTTTTTAATGGCAAACTAGTCATTTCACATCTATTTTTTATATATATAAATTTGAAATGACTATTTTACCCCTCCTTAAAACTTCCTTAACTACTCCGCATACAAATAGGGGCATAGTTGTAATGGGGAAAATAGTAATTTCACACTTAAATAAAGTACTGTTCTGGTGTGTGGCTAGAGAAGTAAGTATCTTGAAGCATTATTGGACAATTGAAGTAATTATCAAACTTAAATATATTGGTTGAAGGTGAAGAGCAAGTGTGTGTGTATCCCACCGTGAAGTTGTTAACATTTAGACTTGCGTGTCGTCTATTTATGAGCTTGGAAGATCCGGATTACATATCAAAGCTGGCCTCTTTTTTCCAAGTAATGCTCAAAGGACTCATCTCTATACCATTTGATTTCCCCGGAACAAGATTTCGTGCAGCAAGAATAGCTGCAAATAAACTACGGAAGGAGTTGTTGAATCTGTTAAGGAAGAGAAGAGAGGCCCTCCAAGCAACCACGTCGACGACGACGATACAAGATGTTATGTCGTATATGCTCTCCACCCCGGATGAGCATGGCAAATTTATGCCTGAGATGGAGGTTGTTAACAACATTCTTGGGTTGCTGTTTGCTGGACATGATACTTCGGCTTCTGCCTTAACAATGATTGTTAAGTATCTTGCTGAATTTCCCCACGTTTACCAAAAGGTGGTGCAAGGTAAATTATACTTATACGATTTTGTGCTCTAGCTAGATAATTTTTTATTTAGTTTTAGACGGTGACACCAAGTTGCAGTCTACTTACATTATTGCAGATTAGTCAACGAAAGCAATGGTCCCCGAAAGTAATTAGTATGGGGGAACACACTACATTTCTTACATTAATTTTAAGTATTTTGTGGGTATAGAACAACTTGATATAGCCTCCTCCAAGGAAGAAGGGTATACACTGCAATGGGAGGACATACAAAAGATGAAATATACATGGAATGTTGTATTAGAAGCTATGAGATTGTCCCCACCTATATTAGGAAGTTTTAGGGAAGCAATTGTGGATTTCAAATATGCTGGTTATGATATTCCTAAGGGATGGAAGGTTAGTATCTAATTCCATTATCTTCTATAGTTTATGAATGAATATCAATGAGACGACTTGGTCCTAAATAGTAAAATAAAGTTGCATTTTGGTTCTTGGTAGTTACAGTGTTGCAGATTAATCCCTGAAAATGTCTAAAGTGTTGCGATATAGTCCCCAATAGTGACAATCGTTGCACATTGGTCCCTATTTTTTCAGGGGGACCAGACTGCAACATTTGTTACTTTCGGCCTTTCGGGAATTATATTGCAACACTCGTGCCATTTTTAAGGACTAAGATGCAATGTTGTAACTATCTAGGACTAAAGTGCAACCCCATCCCACTATCTGGAACCAAATCTGCAATTACCTCGAATATCAATCATCGATTCAACAGTAATCTCGCCGTTGTTTGTTATTTCAGTTGTCATGGAATGCTACTTATACCCATAGAAATCCACAAGTATTTCCAGATAATAAAGAATTCGACCCATCAAGATTTGATGGAGCAGGGCCAGCTCCATATACGTATGTTCCATTTGGTGGAGGTCCAAGAATGTGTTTGGGGAAAGAATTTGCACGACTGGAGATACTTGTGTTTCTTCACAATCTTGTTAAATCTTTTACTTGGAAGCTTGTAATTCCTGATGAGAAGATGGAATATGATCCCATGTGGGCACCAGCTAATGGCCTTCCCATTTCTCTTCAAAGTCTGAGTTCGGATCCACTGCACACACCACAATAGTGTTTTTAAGGTATGAAACGATCGTTTTGTACCCAATTATATTTCTTCTCCTATTACACTTCCAAGTAAGGGGCATAATAGTAGTTTCAAGTCTAAAATGTTACTATTCTGGTGTATATAAAAGTATTTCGTTTATTTAAAACATACTTAATAAGAGACCTTTGTAAAGACATCTGATAACTTGGAGGTTGTTTGCCATCTTAATGTACAAACATTGTTTGTTGTTTGAATAATTTTGTTAGCTTGTATCTTCTGCGTTTATTTATTTCCATGGTATCAATTTCACGACGTCAATACACATTTTGACAATACTAATATTAAAAGACAGCGAACCGTGTTGTTTACCGTTGAACATTCAAAATAGTTTTTTGCCATATCTTCTGAGCAAAACTCGAGCACATCCTCTAATTTCTCGT
>CM016564.1:17794606-17987829 GCA_003412495.2 Echium plantagineum
TCCGCTCGATTATCCGCTCTTTCATTTTTTAAAATTATATATTTATATATAATATATGTTATACTTTAACCATAACTAATTTCAGTGACCAATATAAAATTAGTGTTGGAAAGAATTTTCCAATTTACATATCAACAATTAAATATTGTTGGAGAGAACTCTAAAATAAAATTTTCAAATAGAAATTCGGGAGATACTTGGTACCCACTTGTCGTTCGACTAAAAAAACCGGCTCGATCCCCGCTCGTGTCCTTATCGAACGATACGAGGGTAATGTGTTTGCTACCTAGCTCGATAGTACCGGGGAATTACCAAGCCAGTTCAAACCCGACCAGGTGTCCCGGTACCCGCTCGTATCCGGCTCATTTGCAGCATTGTGCACTAGCGGAGGCTGGTATGACCAATTTCATCACTTCAGATAGTAGGGTGAAAATTATTTCCAGTTCTCTAATGTACATGATGAGGGTTCGATGCCCGATAAAGAACTAGTGTGCAAAGTGCCAAGCCAGGTTTGTTTTCTACTAGGAGCTAACCTTGTGTTTCGAAGTAGTTAACGAACAAGCTCTAGTCCCCTGATTAGGCGAGGCACATCCATTGGCGGATCCAGAACGAAATTATTCTGATTGCCAAATTTATCGAAAAAAATTACAAAAAGAGACATACTTTTTGTAATTATATATTGTGTTAGGTTATGTTTGGAAGTATATGTGTTATTTTGAAGAGGGTAAATGAATTAGATTAGGTGTATATTATATAAGGTATATTAATTATTTAAAAATATCAATTTTTTTAATGAAAGGCATGTGCCTAGTGTTGTGCATGACCCGAGCTTTCCGAGCTAGCTCGTTCGGCTTGGCTCGGGAAGTTGAGGCTCGAAGCTCGACTCGTAATAAAATGAGCCGAGCCTCGAGCCGGGTTCTTGGCTCGGCGAGCTATCTCGGGAAGCCGGCTCGGTAGCTCGATAGTACATATGTTAATAATGTTTTTAATAAAATTAGCTATATCATACGTTTTAGTCATTTCAAATATTATGATTAATATCAATTTAATGTTTTTATTTACTTTGTTACATGTTGGTTAATTTTATTACTTGTTACATGTTAATAATATTATTAATTGTTTATATAAAATAATTTTTTGTTAATTAAATTGAACTTGAAATTTCGAAATGAGCTAAGTGAGCTAACTCGAAGCTCGGCTCAGGAATGGCTCGGTGAAAGCTCGCCCAGCTGAGCCTAGCGTAAGGCTCGTTTAGTGATGAGCCGAACCAAAAATTCTTGAGCTCGGGCTCAGCTCGGCTCGTGTACAACTCTACCTATGCCCTCTGGTTGCCTTGGCAACCATGGCACTGCCTCAATCCTTCACTGGGTACATCCCATGCCAATCTTCGATATCATATTCAGGGCAAGGAACCGTCGGGGTCCTTAGTTTGAGGGTCTCAAATTTTTATAGTGAGGGTGTGATAATGATATCAAATGCATGTTTCATACGTTTGGTATATTTGCATGAACGCCACGAATAATTGAAAATAATGTGGTAGATTTCCGGCCGACATAGTAGATTAGGGATTTTCTTCATCGATAAAACACTGCCCTCAATTGGTTGCTATTGTGGATAAGTATCACGTAAAAATACCTCATGCTTCATCAATTAGTTGCTAATGTGGAGTATTATATATTATTACTATAAGATTTCGCCTAACGTAATTCAACTGTCTAGCTGTCCTTTCTCATGTCTTTAACGTACAATTTGTTAATAAAACGAGTAAGCTTATCATCAAATAAATCTTAGTTTTTTCCCATTTGGATTTAGTTGTAGGATATACTATAGATTAAGCCGTACCTTAAAAACTACAGGTGCTAGATGGTGATTATTGCCGGCGATATGCACATATAAATTACCGTTATTATATTGATTCTGGTGGCTATGGTTATATTTATAAGAACATCAATTTTGTATAGAATTTCAATAATTAAACATTACCTAAATCAATATCAAAATGATAAAACTACTAAGCAAAACCTTATCCAAAGCTTGGTTATTTTGGTTTCAAACTAGCAATTCAAGAGATGAATATGCTTTTTGGATTATTAATTCTACCATTTGTTTCTTAATTTTTGCATGGTTTGCCAAAAATTACAAAAACAAATCAAGAAAATGTGAACTGTTATTGCCTCCAGGGCCTAGAGGGTTGCCTTTGATTGGGAACCTCTTGTCTCTTGAACCTGAACTTCATAAATGTTTTTTCAAGATGTCACAAACTTATGGCCCGATTTTTAGCCTCCGGCTAGGGAAGAAACTCGCGGTTGTGATCACCTCGCCCGCTTTGGCACGCCAGGTGCTTAAGGACCAAGATGCTACGTTTGCCAACCATGATGTGCCGGCAGCTGCAAGAGAGGTGACTTACGGTGGCACGGATATTGTCTGGACACCGTATGGACCTGAATGGCGAATGTTGAGACGAGTGTGTGCACGTGAAATGCTTAATAGCGCGGTTTTAGATGAAGTATATAAACATAGGCGCATGGAAATTCGTCGAACCATTAACTATTTGTATAATCAGGCGGATTCCCCTGTTAATTTCGGGGAACAGATGTTTCTGACAGTTTTCAATGTGGTCACAAATATGTTATGGGGTGGGATAGTTGAGGGGGGTGAAAGGGAAAGTCTTGGTGCTGAATTCAGACAACTAGTTGCTGAGATAACAGCTTTGTTGGGTATGCCAAATATATCCGATTTTTACCCGGGTTTGACCAGGTTTGATTTGCAAGGTATTCAGAGAAGAATGAGAAAGTTGGCACTTAAATTTGATACAATATTTGAGAATATGATCGACGAAAGGATGCAAATCAATGGGCAAGGAGGCAAAGTAAGCAAAGATTTCTTGCAAGTTCTACTTGAGCTCAAGAATGAGGAAAATTCAAAAGTTGAATTTACTATGTCTCACCTGAAAGGCTTGTTAATGGTAAGTACTCAATCAGTTATGATCGTGGATATTAAGTTAGTAGTAGTATGTCGTGCATTATCGTTAACCATTGAAACTGTGTGCTTCAGGACATGGTTGTGGGAGGGACAGATACAACTTCTAACACGATGGAATTCGCCATGGCCGAGATTATGAACAAACCTGACATTCTGAGAAAACTCCAACATGAACTTGAAGTGGTTGTTGGAGAAGGTAAAATAGTGGAAGAATCTCATGTTACCAAATTACCTTACTTGTATGCTGTAATGAAAGAAACTCTGAGGTTACACCCGGTTGTACCCCTCTTGGTACCCCATCGCCCGTCCCAAACAAGTACCGTGGGTGGGTATGTTATTCCTGAAGGGTCACGGGTTTTCTTCAACGTGTGGGCGATACAAAGAGATGAACAGAGTTGGGATAACCCTCTAGAATTTAACCCCGAGAGATTCTTGAACTTGAAAATAGACCATTATAGTGGAAATGAGTTCAACTATTTCCCATTTGGGTCGGGGAGAAGAATTTGTGCAGGAGTTGCAATGGCTGAGAAAATGTTTTTGTTCTTAATGGCTTCATTGATTCATTCTTTTGAGTGGAAATTGCCTGAAGAAGGAGTACTAGATTTGACTGAAAAGTTCGGAATTGTGTTGAAAAAGAAGGTTCCTCTTGTTGTCATTCCAATTCCAAGGTCTTCTGTTCAGGAATTCTATCAGTAAAGTAAAGTAAAGCATAAGATAACAATCTTCAGTATTGTGTTTTCAAGTTTGATCATTAGAGAGAACCTTATTCGTACTTCTGTTGAGATATTGAGCGGTTTATGGTCCCGTAATTTTTTAATCTTTGTTATCCTACATAATTTAGTTTAAAATTGTCGTGTTATTTGGTGTCTTTTGTTGAATTATATCCAAGTTACATTTGCTATTTGGATTTATTGTGTTGTGTTATGAATTATGAATCCTCCCAACATAGTGAATATACAAAACAGTTGGAGATCATCTAAAAATTAACTTATCATGCCTTAGCTTCACTAATAAGCAAACAATTTGCAAAGCTAAATTATGTATTGAGAACAACTAATAATACTAATGATAACATTAGCCAACCAAGAATGATGTATCCGGTAACTCTCGTTGGACCTATGTCCTCAGGTTCCTACAAAAAGAAATTACATTCAAATAGAATTATGAATTTGTATACATTTTATCTGTTATGAATACGATTACTTGAATAGAAGAGATGATACACAAACTCAGGGATGCATACCTGAGATGGAGGATCTGCAGGATCACGTATAGTTTGCGTGATGTCTACTTCGTAAGGCCACATAAATATATCTGGATTCCCAATTCTAGCCAAACTCCAATCGTACAGTCTTCTCTCTTCCACACTAGACAATATTGAATATGATTCCTAACCAAGGTAAAAAGGATACGACTATTAGAACGAGTGTAAAGTGCAGCAATGTTGTTTCATTTAGGCAGTGCAATAGCCCTTTTGCACAACTGTATCATGATAGTGCGTTAGGAATATTGAGGAGAAACGTAAACGATGATTATGTAAGACCTTCAAGATGCATTAATTTAACTACTCCCCTGTACTATTATCATAATATCCAAGGCAGTATCTAGTTGAAGCCATGTTAGGCAGGCTGGTGACACGGGCTACACATGTGGGACTGTAGCGAGGAGCTTTGTCCCACATTGGTAAAACTGAGTTATTTGTGGCAGAGGATAAGACATCGGACCTTCAATTGATTATATTGCTTGGTGAGCTCCTCATCGTCAAGGCCTTGACTCGTGACTTTTAGTTCTTCAACCTTCTTGGTGTATGCATCAGTCACCTGCACCAGCAAATGAGATTATAAATGTTGTCACTTCATCTTCGTACAGCGTAGAGGTCGAAGTTAATTACCTGATCATATGAACATCCTCTTGGTAAGTTGAGTATTCCATAGTGATCTACTTCTGAGATTGCTGCATTAATTCTTCAAACTATTTCGTCAATACAAGTATATATCTATGTTCTCAACTAATACTTCTTCATATGAAAATAAATAAATAAGTAAAATGGTAAGCACTTTAACATGTTACTAAATCAATGTCGACTCTTGGATCATATTCTGTGTTACGATACCTAGGCCACGTAGAGCTCTGTCAACATTAAGAGCAGAAATGAGAGATGGTGGTGCTTCAGGGAGTTCAATAGCCGCTGCCTCGTCCGAAGATTCAGCTTCAGCAGTGGTTGATGTCTCACTTGTAGAGGCATCGCTAGAGGAAGAAATCCTGACGGTACGAATTGAGAGTCTTTTATTAATTTGGTTTTTGGTGACAAATAAATTAGAGCATGAAACTGCGGTGGTGCAATAATAAAAATGGTTTGGTTTTGGAGATATTGTCAAACTAGTTTGGCCGCCGGTGGCGTAAGCAAGTGTGGTGGTGGTTGCTGCCATTGCCACCAAGATTTGTGCAGTTTAATGTTCTTTATGTAATTTTGCATAGAGTTATTTGCTACTTGTAATATTTGGTTATTTGATGATCGTCCTAAAAAATTATGCCACACAGAAAGGATAGAATAAATCCCCAATATAATCTTTGAGAGCCCAACAATTTTTTGCCACGTGTAGCACCAAATGCCATTTTAAAGTGAACATTTGATGATTTTGTACACTGAGAAACATAATTGTTAATAGGATTAATGACATCAAAATAACTGAAAGTATCTAATATTTTAAGGTAGTTCACCCTCATTTTAAATGGACCATGGTTGATCACTTAACTGTATTTTTTTGGGACTTGGTCATTGGCCGTTTTGAAAGATTTTGGGTGCATTTTGTAAGTTTTTAGTGAGGGTAATTTTGTCCGCTCATATTTATAGACATTTAAGCCTCGTTTTTTAACTCTTTTTTTCAATTTCTTTTTCAATTTTTATTTTTATTTTTTTTAATCCTTGTTAATAAACTGGGGGCGTAGAGATGTTATCCAATGGAGTCGGTGGACGTGCCCAACAAACCAGGCCGGACACCCCGTGTCCCTTAAGGGTCAAAGTGGTCCGGGCCATCTTGTTAGCCCGACGGGCTTTGGTGAGTTAACGAACTGCCCGTCTCGTTATATTTATATCCTAAGAGCTCAAAGTATACTTTTGACACGTCACATATAGATAGGCAAAGAATTGAAGTTTTTACATGGACAACCAACACATGAAGGGTGTGTTCGGTACAAATATCACTATGTGCATCATGTGCTCGTTAATATTTTTACGATTTTAATAATATATATTTGGATACATATTATGCACAAACACTTGTACGTCCGACTTAATAACGAACACAAAATTTCATACGAGAAAAATTGCAACCCGAACGACTAAGGTCTTCGATCGCCCAAATTCAGTGAAATAATTGAGTAGGTGCAAGGATCCGAAAATGATAGTGTTAGGGTTGAATATTTTGTCCAAGTTAACTAGAAATTGATTGTAATATTTGTAAGGGTAGGATAAGGGAGAAGGGGATAAAGGTTTATGATGTTAAAGAGATAAAGTTTCAAATAGTCTACCTTATATGTAAGTTTGATGATCATAAACAGAAAGTAAGATATCAAGGGGAGTTGTATCTCAAAAGAAAGAAGGCATTTAGAAAAAGAAAGAAAAGAGGGTTAGTTTTAATGTTAGAAAAGAAACCTACAAGTCCTAAACCCTAATCACCATCACGAGTCTACAATCAATATCGTCAGAATTAAAAGATGGCTAAGAAAAAAAGAAAAAAAAAAAGGTTAAATATATAGAATCGAATTATGTTGTTTGATATTTGATATATTTTTTTTGGTTAAATAATATTGATCTATAATCAATTTGAAAAAGTAAAAAAGATTGATGGACCACCTTACTTAAGGTAGGTCGGGCGATGTGACTCCAATTGCACTACTAACCATACTATCATTGATGCCGTCTTCCTCATGTTCAAAGCTGAACATCTTAATTGATACTATTAGAAAATTTTAATTTTAATAAAAATTATTCATGTTAATAATAATATACAACAAATATAATAATTTATCCTAATAATTGGAGTAAGATTATAAAATACATTCAAATATATTTATAATTACATGATATTTAGAAGTATAAAGAAGATTTGAATAAAATATGAAGAGTTAATTGCTGAAATGGTCCTAGTAAGTGGGGGTCTGGTGCACTTTGGTCCCCGAAAGTGGCATTGTTGTGGAAATGGTCCCTAAAAGTGTGTCAAATGGTGCAATTTAGTCCCTATTTCGTTATATCCGTCAAATTTTAGCGTGAATAGTGATTTTGGAGGCAAAATCAAGTTTTTTTATAACTTAATAGTCCCATTTGGGCCTAAAATGTAAATAACATTGAATCACATAAAATCGAATTGGAAGTGGAGAAAGTTACTTTTACCTATAACTTTTTGTTATTACATTTTAGGCCCCAAATGGGGCTATTAAGTTATAAAAATAAAATTTGATTTTGCCTCCAAAATCACTATTCACACTAAAATTTGACGGATTTAATGGAATAGGAAATAAATTGCACCATTTGGCACACTTTCAGGTACCATTTCCACAATAATGTCACTTTCAAAGACCAAAGTACACCGAACCCTCACTTACTGAAACTATTTCTGCAATGAACTCAAAATAGAAACGAGCCTAGTTAAATAATTTCATTGATTAATAGATCTTCCAACTAAACCGAAATGGATGTAGTGTATAAATATCTACTTTAGTTTTCCCCAATGCGTTTATGAAGTGGGTCTGGGTGGTTTAATGCTTTGAGAAAAATGAGAGGGACTTGTGCTATGGGAAGTATGTATGGCTCGATGATAAGTCAAAATGGCATAATCGAAGCCACTAAGTATTTGCTACTTTAAAAGTCAATAGTTTGCAATTATTAACAACTTCTTTTCCATATTCACAACAATCATGTCGTGAATGGTGGTAGATATGACTGTATAATTGGGTGATGACCAAACTATATATAAATTAGTCCCTTTTTTTTTAATCTTTTCACCTGTATCTAATGTTCAGATGAATTGTAAATCGAGAGATATGTCTAGTAGCAGTTTTCAAAGGAGATGACCAATGGCGGGACATGTGAAACCAGAAGCATCTCCTGCAATATTTCGAAAAAACATTGCCTTCACACGATTTCGAACTACGATATTTGTGTGTCTCCATCTAATCACCTTTCCACTTATTATAATTTTGATTTTAAATTGTGTGATTCAGTTTCTTTTTATAAAAGATCTTAATTTTAATATAATTAACTTTAATTGTTAAAAAGTTATATTAAACGTTTATTGTGAATAGAGTTAGTCATACTCTTGATTGGATGGAGTAACAAAAGGATTGATTAATGCTAAATAAGAATAATTGTGGCTCTAACAATACCATTGCGAACCATTTTATATGAAGAGTTCAAAGTCAGAGACTTCGAGATAGATCAGATTCCATTTTATTAGATACAAAGTTTAAATTAAAGTAATACAGTAGGCACATATAATACTCTAATAATGATTCATTAGAGAATTTTTTATGTAATTAGTTGATGTTAGTTGAATGATTAATCTTTGGATCCCAAGGCTTTATAAAAAGAAGCAATTACACATTTACACCTTACGAGTATTATTTATCTATACCTACCTCAGTTTCGTTTTATTCGAATTCAGAAAAATTGTTTCCAAATCAAAGGTTTTAATATAAGTAATTTTTTGATATAATTATATTATAAAAATTGATAAAGAATGATACTCCATATCATTAAAAAAAGGGTTTTTGGCAAGGGACATCACCTACTTTTTACCTATGTCACCAGTTGATCACTCACTTTTCATAATGTCTTGGTTGATCACTCACTTTTTAAAAAGTGTGTCTTTTGGTCAGTCGACCACTTTTCCGGGTAGTCAACTGTCGATCAACTCACGTGGCACCCATGTGCGCATTTACTAAGGTTATTTTAGTCTTTTCAAGTCGAATTTGGCCCAAAATTTTCTATTAATTACGTATTGGCCCCAAAATTTTCAATTTATTATGTATTTGGCCCCAATTTTATGGTTAATTACAATTTGACCCCAAAATTTTCAATTAATTGACCAAAATTTTCAATTAATTTTGGGGTCAAATTATAATTAATCATAAAATTGGGGTCAAATATGTAATTAATTAAAAATTTTGGGTCAAATTCGACTTGAAAATACTAAAATACCCTTACTAAAGGCGCACATGGGTGCCACGTGAGTTGACCGGCAGTTGACCACCCGGAAAAGTGGTCGACTGACCAAAAGATACACTTTTTAAAAAGTGAGTGATCAACCAAGACACCTTGAAAAGTAAGTGATCAACTGGTGACATAGGTAAAAAGTAGGTGATGTCTCCGGCCAAAAACCCTTAAAAAAAAGAATAAAAAAAGTAATATAATTTTATACTTATTAAAATAAAATTATTATTACTTATAACAACTTTCTATTACAAATATAAAACATCAATTAAATATAAACCTACAAGATTCCGTAGTTTAAAACTTTAAATAGACAGAATGAGTGCATGTTTTGTAGGACCAGGATTTGAAAGTTTAAATGGACGTACGAGATGATTGCCAAAAGAAATACTCTTACAACTAATTGAGGATATATATAAAGTGAAAAAAGGAGATAAAAAAGAAATATCGGGACTCTAGTGCCAGGTAAACTGAAATCAAATGAGTCAACACATGAGCCAAAACTCATTCCTAATTGATTTGACTTTAGGCTTTAGTATGTGTATCGCTTTTGTAAGGACTGGTCAATCCTGGTATTGTTATCGATCAAGTACGCATTACATTTTAAATTTTTAGGTAACGTCGAAAAAAATAAATCATTATTTTTATTTATGTGAGAATACTTTTACTTATATCAGATCAATTGACCACTGAAATGAAAATTCACTACAAGCATGTGAGGCCGGAAGTAAACTGTAAACACATGCATATCAAAGTTAATTGAAAAACAAATCAAAATTTCAAATTGGACGTTGAGTTTGCATAGAGGGGAAGTAATACATAAAAGCTTAAACTTTAATCGAAGTATATTTATCAAATATGCATGCATGTGTTAAAAAGTACACACCTAAGATGGGAAGAAAAATAGTGCTAACAGATTTAAACAAAGGTTGGGTCTAAAACGGGATGTACTAATTCCACTTGCCTACACCTTAAAATCGAAGGTACACTTTGCACAATCAATATATTTTAACACAAAAAAACTTTCGGACATACAAAATGCTCGCTCAATCAATCAACCAATCACACATTTTGCACAATCGGTATTTTTTAACACAAACAAACCTCTCGAAGATACAAAAATGCTCGTGCGATACTCATTTTCGACCCCATACATAAATTTAGGTCTGTGCGTCTAAAAGTCGTATTTCTACAACCTTTTCATACCGACTAAAAATGTCCAAACCTCCAGAAAAATAGTACACACTCCAACCACTTTTTTTACTCAAGAAAACAGAGCCAAGATTTTATTACACGGCCAACGCCAGCAAAATCCAATTCACACAAACTCCCACATTAAATTCCCCAAACTCTATTCCAGTGTTCATACCAATCCCAAAATGCATCATCTCTTCATTCTTCTCATTATTCTTCCTTACCATTTTCTTGTAACACCCATTTTAGGAAACTCAGAGTTAAGAGCATTAATGGAGATCAAATCATCTCTGGACCCAGAAAACAAACACCTCTCCTCATGGAGAGCTGATGGTGATCCATGCAGTGGTGCATTTGAAGGTGTGGCATGTAATCAACACAGAAAAGTGGCCAACATTTCATTACAAGGAAAAGGGCTTACCGGAACGTTGTCGGCTGCCATTTCTGAGCTGAAATGCTTGTCTGGTTTGTACTTGCATTACAATTCATTGAGTGGGGAGCTGCCTGAGCAGATTAGTAATTTGACTGAGTTGACTGATCTTTATCTCAATGTCAATAATTTTTCTGGAAATATACCCCCTCATCTTGGAAGCATCACTAGTCTTCAAGGTTGGTCTATGGGAGTTATTTGCTCTTAGCTTCTTCTTTTTTCTTTATTTTCTTGAATTTATTTGCTTTTCGACGTTCTGAGTTCTGACATAATCAAATGTTCTTTGTGGTTGTAAGTGTTGCAGCTCTGTTGTAACCAGTTGACAGGAAGAATTCCTCCAGAGCTTGGGTTCTTAAAGAACCTGGTTACACTTGCTCTACAAAAGAACAGACTAATTGGTCCCATTCCTACTAGCTTTGGTTCTTTGGGTATGCTAAAAAGGATTTACTTGAGTTTCAATCAGCTAACAGGTCCTCTTCCTGCAAGATTAGCTAATAGTCCTGAGTTAGAGGTTCTTGAAGTTCAAAACAATTCACTTTCGGGCGTGGTCCCTCCAGGTATCTTCAATTGTTCCATAACTCCAGTTTTCTTTGAATGAACCTCTGTAGGAAATTATTTGAATCTTGTTTTGATGTGAAGGTTTGAAGAGATTGAAAGGAGGGTTCAATTTTGAGAACAACCCAGGTCTATGTGGAGTTGGAATTTCGTCTCTGAGAGTTTGCACTCCCTGGGATAATGTAAACATTAATCAGATTGATCCCTTTCCTGAAGTAGTGAACAACAGGACTGCAACATCAACGAGTATTCACCAGCCTGAAAATGCCTCAATTAATTGTTGTGATGGTCCATCAAGATCTCCGCTAATAGGCATCGTTGCTGGATCAGTATCAGTTGTGGTCACATTGATGATTGCAGTGTTTATTGTGGTTTTCAGATACCGCAGGCGTAAACAGAAAGTAGGCAATTTATCCGAAGGTTTTGATGATAGGTCTAGCATGGACGCAATGAAGGAATTTCAAGGGAGAAGTCCCTCTCCATTGGTGACATTAGAGTACTCGAACAGATGGAACCAAGTCGTCTCAGAGGACAACTTTGGTTTTTCTCTTGAAGTGTTGCAGGGATCTAAGAGGTTCAATTTGGAAGACGTTGAATCCGCAACTCAGCATTTCTCAGATGTCAATCTATTAGGGAAGAGCAAGTTCTCTGCAGTTTACAAAGGGTTATTAAAGGATGGCCTAACAGTAGCAATTAAAAGTATATCTGTCACAAGTTGTAAGACAGATGAAGCTGAATTCATGAAAGGATTGAAATTATTGACCTCTCTGAAACACGAAAATCTGGTTGAGCTTAAAGGTTTCTGCCACTCTAAAGACAGGGGTGAATGCTTTCTGGTGTATAATTTTGCTCCGAAAGGGAACTTGTCTCAGTATCTTGATATTGACGATGCTAGCAACTCGACTCTTGATTGGTCAACAAGGATTTCAATTATTGCTGGAATCGCAAAAGGTTGGTTTCTATCAACTTCAGTATATTCAAAAAACACTAGAAGGGTATCATATACGTACGGCTCAAGATCTTAATTTGTGCATGGTTCATGCTAAATTATTCCTATATTATCATGTCCCTGATAGAATATACTGCATTACTGGTCATCATCCTTTTTAGCTGTGATGAGTGATGACAACTTAATATAACATTTATCACATAAGTAAAGTCCGTGTCCTCTTACTGCAGGATTGGGATACTTGCATTTCAGTGAAGAGAGTAAGCCCCCCATCGTTCACCACAACATATCGGTGGAGAAAATCTTACTCGATGAGAAGTTCACCCCTTTAATATCAGATTGTGGTCTTTTAAAGCTCCTGGCTGATGATGTTATATACTCAGCTCTCAAGGTTAGTGCTGCCCTCGGATACATGGCACCAGAATACATCACCACAGGTAAGTTCACAGAGAAGAGTGATGTCTACGCATTTGGAGTGATCATATTCCAAATTCTAAGTGGGAAAACAATACTTTCCCACTTGACACGTTTAGCTGCTGAATCAGGCGATTTCTCTGGTTTCATTGACATGCATCTGAACGGAAACTTCAACGAATCTGAAGCAAGCAAGATGGCAGAATGGGCATTGCTTTGTACAAATGAAAATCCAGAGAACAGACCAGCAATGGCTTCAGTCATCGAAGAATTAAGTATTTTGGGAGGAAGATGCCAATGTATATAGTGGTCAGTCATATATAAGAAATGAACAGTCGTGGAACTCGCAGTTAGTGATTGATCATTGATGGAGGTCCTTATGTAAAAAAAGAAACTTTCAGGCTCTTAAGTCATATGTCTTTGTTATTGAATGTGTATCATGTTCATGTTTCAGTTGATTGTTCACCATGTTGTTGCAGATAATGTGAGGCCTTCTGATAGAACAATGTTAAAGTGTCATCTAATCTTTAATAAATCTCATCGCCAACTCGTAACAAATAAATATGACAATCAAATTATTGATCGCATATAATAACACACGTCACGTCAACACACAAAAGGAACATACCGAAACGTAAATAACACAAGAAACTTACTTTGTTGTTGTTCACTTCAGGATGTCCTGAAAATGGTGTATCTTGACATATTTATAAAGATCATTTGCTTCTAAAAAGATGTCATCTAACTCAATGAATGACATTTTAATTTATTTATTTTGATAAATAATGCAAAATTACACTAACCTTAGGAGTTCGTTACATCCGAGCTAGCGATGCAATAGCTAGGCTTGCTGTCCTTACAAAAATTGAAAAATGAACTGATAATATTTTTAAAATGAAGATGGTAACCTCCATCATACCAACTTTTTATTATAGAAAATCCAGGTATTCAATAACAGAAATAGATGAGACTCGAGTGTGATATCCAGGTAGAAAATTAGAAATTTAAACTCTCTATAGCAAAATAACATAGGAAGAAGCTGTTATAATGAACCTAACCTCTGATAAATGCACAACGCCTCGTGGAAACATACATGTTGATGACAGAATTATCAAACAAACAATGACGATATCAACTGAGATGAGTTTTCACTAATTGCAATGTTGCGACAATACAGTCCAATCAGTCGTAATACTCGGTATCGGCTTGTTGTCCCTGAAGATTTGCGTTCATGTCAGTTGGCCTATTCCTTGAATCAGAGGTCACAGAAGGCCACTTCGTTGAATTTTGATATGGTTCATCCATGTCTGGACTTGAAACAGGCATAGCTGGAGCTGGTGAGAAAATTATCGGATCAGACTTAACCTTCTTAGTGTTTTGGTCATGATGGTTCCCAGCGAAAAAGCTTCCAACCACGATCTATTTCAAATAAACCATATGAAAAATGATCAGGAACAGTTGCTCAGGCTAGGTAGACATGATCATCACGTGTGATACAATCATTTGTAGGCAATCAAAGCAGATCAATAGACGAATGGATGATAGAGAGAAGAAAGACGTACCTGGACAGGACCAGCTGCAACCAATAATCCAGCAACTCCGCCCCCAACAACACGGCCATCTGGGCTTGCTAAGGAAACACTCATCCCACCAGATCTGTTCCTGATTCCACCAGTCTCAGAAGGCATAAATGATCCAGATAAAGACAGTATCTCGAAACGACCCTGTCGTATTTAAATGATAGAAGGGATTAAGAGGAATTTGTAAAAAATAGAAGTGTCAGCTTAATAACCAACAAAACATATAGAGCTAGACGAATTATTCAACTAGAATGAGTTCCTGTTTACTACCATATAATTTTGGAAAATACATATGAATGATTATATGAGATGGGGGATGGCAGAGTAAAAAGTGAAAATTAGTGGACGTATTTATAGGTTCTATGGGCAGTAAAAAAATGGAAAAACATGAGATGTTATGGACTCACGTTTAATATTCGAACGATCAATTTCTTAAAAAACAATTTCACAATAATAATGACCCGCTTCCTTATTTTTAATAACACTTTTCAACTGCAGTATTCATACTAGTGTGATATTACAAATTTGCCACCTTTTAATAATTTACCCTAAATTATGCTTAACATTCTTATTTAACGTCAAAGAAAGGGTATAAAGGGGTAACTATACTGAATCAACCACTTCCCTTAATTCTTGTATAATGCCCATTTCAGGCAGCACAACTCTTATAGAGGATAAATTTGAGATGAACTGATGCATTTGAAAATTTGTAGGAGCAATAAAGAAATTAGTGGCAATTATTGCAGCTAAAGAAAGAAATCCTTGCTTTCGTACTAAATAAAGAGTGTTCGTCTGAGATATGTTTCGTGGAGTTTACAAAGGTAAGTCTAAGAACGAAATCATGAAGGCAAACTTTATTGTAATGATATCGTTTGACCAAAAAAAAAAAACTTTATTGTAATGAAAGTGTATTATGTAAGTGGCGGTTTCACATTAAAAGAAGCTCAGAGAACACCCCGCCAACGTGTGGCAAAATGAGCATCTCAAGATGATCTAAATGTTGTGGGAGAAAAGGTCTCTGAACATTGCATTTAAAGAAAACAAGACACCTTGATAAGAAACAACATATGACTTATTGAAGTACCTCATATGTCAATGTACCACCACATGAATCAGGTTGGCGAAGAGTAACACTTGAAATTACACCATTAGCTGAGAGAATACATATCGCCCTTGGCCCTTGTTGGGAAAATGAGATGACCTTCATAGTGACATCCTAAGATAACAAAGCAATATATTAACTGAAGTACAATGTGGAACTAATAAATCTTGATAACGTAGTATTGGGACAATACGAGTAGCATTTCAGTTCTGCAAGCGAAGCATAAAGTTCATCCTTTGAACATTGAGGATAATGAATGCCCTTTCACATCCAAGGAATGACGCCCACATTTTTATCTTCCTATTAGACTTAAATTTCTTAAACCATTACTAGAAGGTACATAATTAGATGTCAAATGGGTTTAACTTACTACGTTACACCTCATAGGTAATCTAATAAAATGAAGAATCTATATAATTTGGTTATATTTATGGGTAAAATATTACCTCTCCAGCATTAACTACGATAATGTGGGGCGTAAAACTTCCACCAACAGAGCTTGAACCCCAGTCACCTGTAGGAACTACAATCATTGATATACAATCAGCATAAAAAATCATAAGTGCAATTGATCAATTTCATCAGAAATACAATGAATCATGGGGTGGATCATGTTTAGTTGACATTGCACAACCGAGTTTCGTGCAACTTAATTGGAGTGGAACTTACCACAGTACAATCTCATACAACTAAACCAGGTTATTCCATGGTTTGACTGAAAAGTAGTTACAACTCATTATGAAAAGTAGTTCAAACCTGATACAGAATTTTATTTACCTGGCAATGGAAGAATTACTCTTACAGTCAATTCGATATGTTCCAAACCAAGTAAAAAATAAGAATTGAACACTGCCAGTTATTACTCAGCTAAAAATCTCATTTCATCTTAAGAGAAACCTTAATGACAAATATACTTCTGTTAAACGTACTCGATAGACTGAAGTGGCGGAATGGAAACTTTCACTAGACAACTACACGTTTGACAAGATAAAACCGGCTCTTCAAGATCAGGAGGTTCAGAAAGGCAACTTACCCCTTCCTTAAAATGTGATGCTCATAATATTTGCTTAAATCAAGAAGACATATATGTCCTTCAGACCATCCTAGGTAATTCATGAAAACTACTACTGGGTAAAACTATCTCTCCAGAAAAGGTAATTGCAGCCACAAGGATAAGATTCCCTCTTTCCATTACCAACCCAAAATCCTATCTGCATTCATCACAACATATATGTACTAAGATCTATGTTGAGGCATCTCTTTAAAAGGCCCCACAACTACAAGTCAATATCACCATCCATCCCCACCCCACTTCTCAAACCTTAACACTCCCAGCACTCAATCGTCTAAATTAACAACTACATGACAAAAACAGATCACATGAAACACAATTAACTAACATGCATACAATACCCACCAATCTACACAATTCTAAGCTCAGTTTATCAAAACTAGTACAAAAGAGTAGAAATAACATTACACAAGCTTTCTGTCTCCACTCTGGGCTGATACTGCTTGGGAACAGAAACAGGTGGCCGGACTTTCCCCCCCTTTTCGGCCGAAAAGTCGATTACCGGAGGCGGTTTCAAGGAGGATATAGGCTCAGGGGAAAGTGTTCCATCCAATGGGTGCTTCCTAGGCCTACCCCTCTTCTTCTTCATTGGAGTACCTTCCATTAGAGTAAAGCCAGCTACAGGTGGCACATTTGTGGGATTTTCACCAATTCTAGAAGCATTTGATCCCACTAAAGCAACTCCAGTATTAGCACTAGTAGTACTAACAGTAGTATTGTTACTGATATTGACCCCTTCCATCTCATACAAAACAACTATGTAAATCAATAAAAGTTCTAACTTTGCTTCACAACTTCATCAGCAGAAGCAAAAATTTCAAGAACCTAGAAAAGCCAAACACCCAAAATAAAGGAAGTCAAAAAGATTCAACCTTTACAGTTCCAGATGATATTTAGAATAACCCAAGATCAAACTAGAACAAAGTAGAGATCATTGATATTTTCACCTAATTTATAAAATTAAAAATACAAAATTTTAATTAAGAAAATAAAATTTTATGATAATCAGTAATTATTTCCGAAATTGGTTTTATTTTTTCAGGAAAAAACAATAAGATTGGAAGAAAAAATATAGATTTTTCTCCTTTTGGGATATTGAGAAAATGAGAAAATTGAGGTTGGTTGGATTCCTAACTTTCCTCCATTTTGTCTGAAATATGATTAAAGAAAATGAAAAAATGAACCAATCAGTAATAAATAAATAAATAAAAACATACTCCTTATTAAAAGGGGGGTGGGGTCAGTAATTAATAATTAATTAATCTACAAAATTATGTATTTTAGTAGAGAAAAACCATTGGAGTCTGGTGAGAAAAATAAAATACTCAGTATATAAATTAATTAAATATAAAATGGAGAAAATTAGGTTTCGATGCCATTAAGGCACCACCGAAAACTTTTGACAATTTTTAGTAGTGTGCCCACTTTCTCATTCAGCCTGCATTAAATTATTTTTTATAACTCTTTTTTTAATTATTACATGCCTAAGTGATTATCATTACGTCGACAAAATTTGTGCGAAAAATGAAGACACAAGAAACGATGGGAAGAAAATCAAGTTCTTTTTAGGCTTTTTTTCTTCTCCCCTTAAACTATTCTTTTTTTAGAAAAAAAAAAAAGATATTTTTAATTTTATTAATAGGAATAATCCATTACAATCATCAAACATCAATACAATTCGTAATCTCAAGGAAAAAGGCGACTAGAGTCATACTAATGAGAGAAATCATCTCTTTAACCAATATTTCCTTCCTAGCAAGAGGACTCGAACTTCCTTGCCACTAGGGCAAGATGTCCTGACTTCTGCCCTTAAACTATTGTTATCTCTTTAAGTAGCTCCTTCATACTATTAACATTTCAAACAATCTCTTCATTCTATTTTTTTTTCTATTCCTAAGGTAATTTTAGTGCAACACATAAAATACTATCTTCAACCTTAAACCACATCCAACCCCTACCCTGCCCGATTTGCAACACCCTAGCTACCGTCGCCGCCCATCCTCAGCCGCCCAACAAGCCGACGACAATCAACTCTTCTACCATGAATTCGAGCTCCTCACTTCCCTCGGAAATTGAGCCACCCAATTGTGTAATGGGTAAGGGGTGCGGTATGTACATGTATAAGGGGGTAAAGGTGGGTATGTGTAAGGGTTATGGGGGGATGTATATGTGGTAGGATAAAGTTGAATATGGTAGTTTATATGTTGTATCGAAAATGCCCTTCATAAATAGGTCAATAATAACATGAGGGGACTATCTAAAAAGATAATAGTATAAGAGAGCTGTTTGAAAAGATAATAATAGTTGATGGATCCCGAGGCAAATAAGCCTTCTTTTTACTTATTACTCCTATTATACTTCTGGTTTGCTTTCTTTTCCTTTGGCGTCATTCTTTTGATGTTAGTTTTTATTGTCCACTTTATTAATTATTACCTCTAAATTCTAATTCAACATAATTGATGTCTCAGAAAGAGCTGTAAAATTTTTTTTTTGATAGAAAAATAATGTTTACATCAAGAATGAACCATGTCTATGAGACAGGAGCATTCATTGTCGTTACAAAAACAAGTAGTAGAATTAAAAGAGTTAATAACTACATCCTTTAGATTAAGAAAACATCCAATATCAGTAGGAATCCAGCAGATTTTGCAGCAATGAAGGTTGTTGTCTTGAAGCAAGAATTTCCAGTCTTCAACCTGCGTAATCAAATGGTAATATCTATGCCAAACCTGAGAGAAAAACCCATCAGTGAGTATAAAGATATTATGAAAATTGAGTGTCCTAAGGAGGTGTAGCATGGTGAAGATCGCCGTTCCAAAGCTTTCAAGTGAAAAAGAGAACTCTTGAGATGGTGTCCCAATTAAAGAGTTCTGAACCATTAGGCTATAGTCCACGTTGACCCTAGTCCCATTGATGGGGATGTTAATTATCCAGAGAGGGGGGCTTGAGTTGGAAATTCCTAAGTAAATTTTAGTGTCTCTTTTGCTACATTTGCGGATGCAACATGTAGAGAAGAGATTGAATAGCTTTCTTCAGCTGTAAAATTTTAAAGATGTTAGAAAAGTGCCTTGAATAGCTTTTTGTGTCTGTGATTATTTTGTTGGGCGCTAATGTTCTTCGTTTATAAGTTTATCCTTATGAATAAAAAAAATATTTGAATATTATTTGTATCAATAATCTGTGGAGTTTATTATATTTAATATTATCTCAACTATTCAGTAGAAATTTGTACCTTTTTTGTAAGTAATGCAAATTCATTAATCTTAATATTCGATTACCCTAGTAATTTCTTGATTTTCACTACCAGATCTCCTATCACGTTCATTACCAACAAAACATGGAGATGAGTTAAATGTACTAATAGTAACGTCGAAAAGATTTCAAAACATCCCATGTAGCTCAAGTTACTATCAAAACAGCATGAACACAATTTTAAATGGTTTGAAGTGAAAAAATAAAATTGAGTTTTAATTGTATTGTAACATTACATAACTTTTATAATAAAATTGGAAAAATATCTATACGAATAAACTTATTACTTGACAATAGTATATATGGTACATATTTCTCTTTTAATAATGTATTACTTCCTCCGTTTCACTTTAATTGGCTTCACGTTTTTTAAAATACAACTTTAGTCATCAATTAAACTATACATACACTGTAGAAAATGAATAATATTTTCGAACAAATAAATAAGAGGTAATTTGTGATCGTAGTTTGACACCAAACTCCCAAAATGTCAATAATGTTATACAATTTGTATACTGTAGCTCAAATTACCAACAAATGAAGTGAAGACAATTATAAATGGGTTGAAATGAAAAAATTAAATCGAGTTTTTAATTGTATTTTAACAACCTTTACAACAAATTGAAAAAAAAAATCTTATATGAATCTTATTACTTGATAATATTATAATATATATTTCTCTTTTAATAATATATTACTCTTTCCGTTTCATTTTAATTGGCTTCACCCTTTTGAAATACAACCTCAATCATCAATTACTTTATGCATACATTGTAAAAACGAATAATATTTCAGAACGAATGAATAAAAAAAAGTTATGGTCAAAGTTTGACACCGAACTCTCAAAACATCAATTAAATTGAAATAGATGGTGTGTTTAACAATAAATAATTTACATATTTAAATAGTAATATATCAATCAGCTTATGCTTTTCTTCATATATTTTCTCATACGAAGCAACTTGCATGATCTAAATAAACCAGTCAATTATTTCTTGAGATATTTAATATTAAACGACTTTTATTATATAATCAAAAGATAGTTTATCACAACATTGAATAATATATTTGATAACACTAAATAATTTCATATTATTAAAGTAATATATTGATTCATTTTATTCTTTATTCGATAAATAACATTATCAATTAGGTATGATGTACAATTTGACAAGTCTTCAATGTGGCACAATAATTATTGTGCTATGGAGTAATATTGACGGAAACAATCCCTCGCGGGCCAAGTACCGGGAGAATCCAAGATGGGTTCGACCCGACATGAGCCCATTCATTGGCCGTCGGAGCTTGGGCCAAATACCCAATGCACTGTCCTTTGCCGGCTAGCTTGCAAATTCTTTACATAATAAACATCGAACTAACGATATATACTATATTTTGTCAACATTGAATCAAATTGAAGTTATATATAATCAGGAATATTAAGTGAAGCATTATGTGATATCTTTATTATTCACCCTATTTCGATGGCCTGGAAATTTGTGATTTCTATAGCAATATTTGCATCAACTATTGCTCAAGTCATTGGAACAAGCTTCATTGTTGGAGATGACAAAGGATGGACTTTGGATGTTGATTATCAAGCATGGGCCAAATCCAAGACATTTTATCAGGGAGACAAACTTAGTAAGTATACACTTTTCAATTCATTATTCGAGGTGATAATCACCGATTTGACCTTAATAGGATAAATATACTATATGTTAGTGTTAGATATTTACATTGTTGATAAGTCGTAATTGGTAGGGGTGGGGGAAAACAAGTAGTGTCCGTGCCCCTATGACTTCTTCAGAAGTGTTACAATTGCTTAGATACCTCTTATAAAAAATGTTTTATGGCAACATGGGATCAACCGTGTAACTATTTAGGATAAAAGTATAATTTCATATTACTAACGGAGAAACTGAGATCAAATAGACAATTAACTCGATCTAAAAGCACGTCTTTGCATAATTTTTAGGGTGAAAATTTATCTTGAAGCATTGGATAACGTCAACTTCGAACTCTCAACATAGAATTATCTCAATTATCTTAACATTGAAAACGTCTTGAATACTTTACCTTACTTTTTATAATTTCTGATCGTTACAATAAGTTAAAGCCTTGTTGATTGCAGTTTTCAAATACGAGAACAAAAGTCACAACGTGCACATAGTGGACGAAGAACAATTTCAGTTGTGTGCAGGTTCAGGTACTACTGTTCTCACCAGTGGAAATGACACAATTAACCTTCCAATTGGTGGTAGGACATGGTACATTTGTGGGGTTGGTCTTCATTGCAAAGACCGGAAAATGCATATGTTCATTGATGTCTTGTCTCTGCCTCCGCCTCCCTCATCTCCACCCTCTGCGGCCGACAGCTCTCTCGTCGTTTACACTAACCACTTGACTTGGGTTATTGCTTCCATGATTATCTTTGTTTGTCACCATTGGACTTACTAATTAGTACCCCTGAATACTAGCAAGTTAATGAAGGTCATGGGATACATATAGAATGGTGTATGGGATACATATAGAATGGTGTAGAATTCGTAATTTGAAATTATAGAATATGTTCCCCACAAAATACTTCATACTCAATTATCGTATTAAGAATGTTGTGTTAAATGTCACAAAACATGACATAATTCCCAAAATCTTGAATTACATGATTATTACATATATGTAAAATAAAATGTAATTAACACACCTTATAGTTTTAAGACGTAATTGATATGAGTCAGTTTGGACTAAAAGTGATGATGACTCCGAGAACTTGTCTTAAGGAATGGAGAAGAGTTTCTTAATCTTACCTATAAACATCTTTATGTGTTATTTCTTTAGTTTTTGGATTTACTACTTTTGATGGATAAAGAAGTCTATTTATATTAATGGAGAAATGATCTTCTTCATCTCCAAATAATGGTCGTATTAACCGTCCATCAAGGCTAATAATTTTGTGACAGTTGTAACGATTGGTAACGGATTTGCAACATAAACATCCTATTAATGACCAACATAATGAGGATATTATTAATATAATAATACTTAAATAATAATATTCTTACATGTTGGTCAAGACTATTGATAGTTTATGATCCCCACAAAATACTTCATACTGCAATTTAGTTCCTCTTTTGAGGGAGAAGTTAGATTTTGACGGAAAGAGAGAATAAAATGCACTTTTTTGACTAATGTCAGAGAGTAAAGTGCACATTTTCAAAAAATATTGAAGTTTTAAAATTCTATTTTGGCCCTAATTCGGTCAAAATTTAATATCTTGTCAAAAGAGGGACTAAACTACACCTTTTGGGTCAATATTACAGACAATTTGCACATATCATTTTTTTTTTTGTAAATTAGCGGTGAGGTGAGTTTCGAACCCAGGAAACTCCTGGTCACTAGCAAGAGGCTTTTCCACTAGGCTATTCAATTGATTCACACATACCATATATTTGTACACATCATTTGGGATCATTTTGATCATTTTCTCTCGAGAGTGAAGACTGAAATACTTGATAGTCATTAGTGAAGGTCTACTTCCCTAGCTAGTCAAAACAAAACAGCTGGCGAAGACTTTATAGCGAACGAACTTTCGTCGAATTAAATATTGAAGTCTATTTAAAATACTGTAATTTAATTTCCTAGAAGACTAAAACCATACTAGTCCAATACTTTTTTTTTTTTTTTTTTTGATAATTAGCGATGAATTGTGACTACAATGATATTACAAACATGAATACAGAAATTGCTAACTAATAGAAAGTTAGAGTATAATATGAGACAAATATGTCTCCAACAAGGTTCGAACCCATGACCTCTTACATGAAAGGTTGGGCCGGATGCCACTAGGCTATTGAGCCATCGGCATACTAGTCCAATACTTGGCTATATATAAAATCGTTTTAGCATTAGGGAAAAGAGTAAATTTTGATACAATGAATGAATGAAACAGTGCCCCTGTCCAAAAGCATCTATTGATTACCATCGATGTCTTGCTCGTTGCAGATCCCCGGGAACGTACACCTACGTTGTTCGTTGGATTGTACATTCCAGAAACAGTGATTTGTTAAATACTCCCTCCGTTTCTTTTTATTTGATTGTTTGGGGAAAAAGTACTTTATTAAGAGATTGTGAAAAATTACATTGGGATTGTAAAAATGTGTATTGGAATTGTAAAAAGGTGCATTGAAATTATAAAAAGGTGCATTGGGATTGTAAAAAGTGCATTGAAATTGTAAACAATCAAATAAAAAGAAACATAGAAAAAATGCTCAAACAATCAAATAAAAAGAAACGGAGGGAGTATCATTTTAACGTGCATTTTTGTGTGGTGGATTGTATATTTGTATTTGCAACACGTTCTGCATTCGGTGGGTTGCAAATTCAACGAGCTTAGATGTTCGGTCAAGACTCAAAACTTATAGTTATCAGTCAATATCAATTTTTTTTTTTTTTGGTAATAAGCGATGAAGGGTCAATATCAAATTTAAAATGCTCTAATTTAACTTTTTATACCGACATGACAGCAAACGAACTTTCCTGGAATTGGATATTAAAGCCTACTCAAAACACTACAATTTAATTTCCTAGAAGACTAAAATCATGCAATTCGACTCGAGTCAACTTTGACTTGCAAATTGCAGATTTGCAGTTGGCTATAAATTGAATCATTTTTGCATTGCATAAAAGAGTAACACTCCACATAATGGATCAGTGTAATTGTTCAACAGTATCCTCTGGTTACTATCTATGTCTTGCTTTGTGCAGGGCCCCGGAATTGTCGACTAGACCCCTACCTTTCATTGGGGTATATATTGCTATGGCAAATCTAGTCTGCTTCCTTGTAGTTATAGCTGATCTTTGGCATGGGCTTCTCCATAACAAACCATGGATTCCCTCTAAATATTTCAGTATGAATGCTGCCACATTGACGGTATTAGCGGTTGGAGTGAAATTGCCTCTTGATATAACAACAAAGATGCTCTCTGATACTGGTTATGAAGCTAAATTTCGTAGCATCATTGTGATGACAGCATCAATGGCTACTTTCATGCCTTCATTAGCGTCGATGAATAAAAGAGATGTTTGGCAAAATATGGTAGCTCTAGGTATCCTCGTAATTACCCTTTCTGTGAATTGTGTTATTCAGATGTTTACTTATATGGTTGATCCTTTAAGTTATGGACTTGCTTTGATTCTTTTCTTTGCTCAGTTCATGTTCATGATAAGTTCTGCTTTGTCTGCTCCAGCCACGAAATCTTACCTTGAGCTAAGATATCGTAAGTTGAAAGAGCATATTCCTAGTGTAAGATTGGATTCAGAGAAGGAAAGATTCTGTGTTAAAAGTCTCAGAAAACATATCCAATTCTATTGGATGATGGCAAAGACTGGCAGCCCCGTGTTTGTGATGGCCCGGTCGATTACATGTTTTACGACATCATTAATGTCTAGTTTTATTCCTCTTATCATTATAATTATAACCTTCCTTACCTACGGCCTTAGTTACCACCAACTTGTTAGGAAAGGAGACACTGATTACCGGTGGTCAATTCCTGTGATTCGAGTTACTCAGCTACTTCTAAATTTTGGATGTTTAGCCACTTCGTTTCTTCGATCCAAATTTATCATCTCCAGCTTTATTAAGAAGACATGTATCAGTCATTTCAAACATGTGTGCAAAATTGAGGAATACTGGACGAAAGGACTAAAACAGCTGAAACATAGACCACTCGGGTGTCACATAGAAAATCGCACTTGTCGAAAGATTATTGAGGATGTAAAGATTGTTGGGCTAAACATGTGCATAGCAATGCAAGTAATAATTGTACTGTTGAGCAAACTAACTATTCTTCTCATATATTTGGTTCTAAGGCCAGTGTACTTCTGTTTTCATCATCTAAGGATCCTAGTTTGTTCCTCAAGCAATCAAAATAAATCAGAATTGGATTCTGGAACTGCCACAGAGCTTGCGGAACTCCAAGGTTATGTCTTGCTTCTTGAAGGTGAATTGGAGCTGCCACTAAGCATCATAAAGGGTATCTGCAATGCATTAGATCAAGTGATTCAGATGGGAGCCAAACAACAGAAAGGCACTTTATTGGAGCTTGTTTCAGGGAAAGTTTTGAGACTCAATAGCATCTTGGAGTTCGATAATGAAGAAGTCGAATCACTGCATGCGGAAGAGCCTCCTCGTTGTTGGTCTCTATCAATTGCAAACTTGACAAGCATTTGTGTCTCCCTTTCGACCATTCAAAGTGATCAAAAAAGAAAATTGTTGCAGAGTGTGGATGAGGGAATGTTTTACATACGCTCTATAGAGAAAAATCTTGACTCGAAAAAGAAACTAGAAAATGTTGGGAAGGCAGCAAACTTGGTCTGGAACGGGGTTGAACTAAAATCCGAATGGCTTGAGAAAGATATCCGATCCAAGATAGTACAAGGGAAAAACGCGAAGGAAATTCTTCAACGTCTTGCCAAAATATCCAAGGACATTGTCATGGGATTCAAGACCAACACAAGGTTTGGTTTACTGGAAAATCCGCGTTGTTGGCCTAAAAAAGTCATTGCGGCTAACTCCATGTACAGACTTAGCCAAACTCTACTTTTGCAATGCGACAGTGGTAGCCTACAATCCGATGAGCAAGTTTTCCACAAGGTAATAAACTTGATTGCAGATATTTTTATTGTCGGCCTTACAAATTTACCCCTTGCGATTTCTACTATGTGCTACACTGCGACCATTGAGAAGAGGGAGAAGAGCGTAAGGGAGGCCGCTCACCTTTTTGGAGCCACTGAAAATATCCTCCAATTTCTGAGTCAACAGAGTGGTATTCCCATTCTGCCGGATGGTGATGGTGCTCCATACATCGATGAGTGGCGTGCTTTCATTAAGGAACAAAATGCAATATCATCCACTCTTTCAAATAACAACAGTCGAGTCTCCGATAGATTGATAAGGAGTAAATCCATATAAATTGAATGGTGTTCTATGGCAGATTCAAGTGGCGTGACCAACAACAAGTCAAGCGTGAAAGCGATGGAAAACGACTAAAATAAATGTATAGTGTGAAATGTAGAGAAACTGCATACTACTTCAATACTTCTACTCAATTCTCTGCAAGAATTTATATATATGCTGCAATATATCTGTTAATTTTCATTGTCGTATGTCAAAATGAACCAATCATTTAGGGACGGATGGAGTATAAGTTATTTTGGATGGGAGGAGGGAATACTATTTAATAATACAGTATATATTTTCTTTTATTCAAATCAAAAGTTAAATAAAAAATTATTTCTTCAAGATAGATTGATTTTCACATTATTGAAAGGGACAAATTAACCTCCTCCCATGTACTAATACTATATTATTTCTATAGAGCAAACAGACATACGGCCTCTTCCTAACATTACTACGACAATTTACCAAATCTTTTGTACAAATCCTTGTCCGAACCTTGTTCGGTATCAATCTCCATCTGTAGTTCTGGACTCATCAACAACTTTAACAAGCACAATAACTTCGGCGACGTATCTTGAACGAATATTGACGAAATTATACACATTAAACTTGTTATCGATTACTATATTTTACGTAAAGTAACTTATAGTTTTATGATAAACTTAAAATTTTCGAAGTTAGAAGAAAAATGTTGCTTTCTTGATCTCTTCCAAGCTTGGTTCTGGACAATAAGCTAAACAGAGACACCTACCTCCCAAACTTGCTTCATGTAGTCTGCTTAAGCCTTCTTGTAATACATCTTCTAAGCTACTTCTTCTCCACTTCAAGCTAATTAATAAACTAATATTCCCATATTTCAAGAACCTCACAACTTTATATACTCAAACAACCATCAAGAAAATTACTTAATTGCTCATTTACTTTGTTGGTTGGTCTATATAATAGATAGGTGAAGATGATGACAAAAGGTGATCTTGAGAAAAATAGAGGAACAAAAAGAAGAGGAAGCTATAGTAGTTATTATTATAAGGAGGCTTCGGAAAACGAATGGCGATCATGGTTGGTGCCTTTGATTGTGGTGGCTAATGTGGCTATGTTTATTGTGATAATGGGTATCAACAACTGCAAGCATAACAACCATCTTCAGAATGGGTCTGGACAATGTGTGGCTAAGTTTTTTGGGAGGTTCTCTTTTCAACCTTTAAGGGAAAATCCTCTCTTTGGTCCCTCTTCGTCGACGTGAGTATACATAGTTTTGTACCTTAGTAATGTACTGCTGCACTTCAGATTAGTTCAGGTTTTTATATTTTGTATAAATCTTTGACCATTGAGCGGTTTTTAGATTAATTGTGGGAATTTATAAGACAATAGTGTCATGATAATATTCTTAAAGAGAACTTGTTAGAGATTAAATTTATTCTTGTTAGAATAATGAATACAAATTAATTGATAGTCAACATTTGATATTGCGATGAATCGGAGAGAATATTAGAGTTCATTGGGAGAGTTAAGATTGATTATCCTAGGAGGTTGTTGAACTATTAAAGTTCAGTGTTTTACTCTGTTTCTTGATTTCTTGTAGGATCTATGTAAAAGGTAGTTAAATACTCCCTCCGTCCCTAAGAGATATTTACGTTTCAATTCTTGTTTTCTTGACCATGAAAAGTCAAAATGTGACAATCATTTAGGGACGGAGGGAGTACATTTTAGTTATCTTTGATAAATTTGTTTTATATTTGCTCACGGTGTGATCAGCAACCTGTGACCTTCTAATTGATGACATTTGCACCCGTTCTGGAATTTTAATTTACTATATTCGAAATGTTCTTTTCGAACAATTATTGTTCGATATCCATGGATTGGAATTGAGAATATATAAGCATTGGCGCCAATTTTTTCTTCGAGTTATGATGAAAATGTGTCTTTCTGGTACCTTTTGCATGTATAGTAGATTAGTAATGTTAGACAATATGGCTAGCAAGATAAGTAAGCTGAGAGGGTTGATGTTGAATATATTCACCAAGTGATATGAGTATGACTATGTATGACTATGGAAAATTTTAGTTAGGCCAGAGTGGACCTTTATGAATGATTGTATAATCGTGGTATTGATCCTCCCGTAAGATTTTCTGTTGGATTGGTTGCACTTCCACGTAAAGCCAGCTGCAAATTCGCACATTTAGGTTAAGGGCACTGGAAGCTTTTGTACTTATCAATGTGGCTTTAAGCTACTGTGTGTTGCATTAATGTTTCTGTTATATTCATGCAGGTTGGAAAAGCTAGGGGCCCTCCAATGGCAAAAGGTAGTACATGAGAATCAAGGATGGAGGCTTTTTACTAGCATCTGGCTGCATGCTGGTGTTATTCATCTACTTGCTAACATGCTCAGTTTACTCTTCATTGGGATTCGACTTGAGCAACAATTTGGATTTGGTATAATCCTGATCTCATCTCTTTCGCCATGAGTTTATAATGAGTTTATATTATGGCATCGTCCATTTCATGATATTAGACCCGTATGATATGTACTTTGCAGTTAATTGAAGCATTTGTAAGTTTTGGAGTACTTGCATTATTTATGTACCTTGATAATGGTAATTAGATTGCTCTTCAACCCTAACCCTCGAAGTTCATTTGCACTGTAACGCATCAGGGGTTTATGCTTTATATTATATAGGTCTTTTCGCATTCATTGTTATCCAAAATTTCAGTTGTTAATTCACGTTATCATGTTCCATAATTTGCAGTGAGAGTGGGAATCATATACCTCTTGTCAGGAATAGGAGGGAGTATACTCTCTTCACTGTTCATTCAACACAATATTTCTGTAGGAGCTTCGGGTGCATTATTTGGCCTTCTAGGAGCGATGCTGTCAGAGTTGATCACAAATTGGTCTATTTACACAAACAAGGTAAGATACAGTGGAAACTCCATTGATTTCTTTCTTCAATGTCCGTGATTCACTTCTACCACGTCTCCTCTCTAACAGGGATCACATTCGAATTTTTAAAGCTCGGTTGCACTAGCATCTTTAGAAACTTAGAAAACAACCTTGTTTAAATTCATTAAAGTTATTATGATGCAGAGAATCCTCTTCAGTATCTCTGGTAGCTATACAATTTTCTGATTAGGCTTTTCTTTTAGTACAATTTGCTGATTATGCTTTCCTTCGAGTGGAAGTTTTAACGTTCATCACTTTCATCAATGCAGGTTGCTGCTCTTGCAACTCTGATTATCATCATCGTGATAAACCTGGCTGTTGGCATTCTACCTCATGTTGACAACTTTGCTCACATTGGAGGTTTCTTATCTGGTTTCCTCCTCGGCTTCATATTGCTGGTCCGACCTCAGTTTAGCTGGATGGAGCAGAGCCATCGTCCTGCCAGTGCACGCTTGACATCCAAGTACACGATATACCAATATATTTTCTGGGTTGTTTCCATGGTATTATTGGTTGCAGGGTAAGCCTTTTACATATATTAGTATTTCCTCAAACTAGCGTTCGAGCTGTATCGCTCATTTCCTTTTTTGGATGTCCAGATTCACAATGGGATTGGTTATGCTTTATAGAGGTGAAAATGCAAATAAGCACTGCAGCTGGTGTCATTATCTAAGCTGCGTTCCTACGTCGAAATGGAGCTGCAGTAACTGAACACAGCAATCTGGGTTCACTGCTAGAACTTGATGACACTGCCTAAATCATACTTACATACAACATAGCTTATACATGTTTATATATTACATTGTGATTCTTGTATTGTTCTTATGTACATGAATGACAGCAGTAGTTGTGCTACTTATAATCTTTGAAATTATGTTGTATTGCTACATATCTTATTTTTTATATTATGTTGTTTCAAATTAAGCCACTTCAATTTTTCAAATATTTTTATTCTTCTTCACTTTCCACTTAGCCGCTTAGGGTGGTTACTTTTCTTGAAAAATTTGGTTAAATGGCACATTTGAGCCACAAATTAATTTAGAGCACCTATGACATATTTTTAGTCTAAACATCATCTTGACCCCCCCCCCCCCCCCCCTAACTTTATAAACCTGCCCAAAACAATTTTTCTCCCATAATTCAATTTCCACCCGCTCTTCGCTACCTAACCCCACTTTTCTCTCAAAAAAATTTAAACAATCCAAAAGATTAGAATTTTTCAAAGCCTACCGTCACAAAAATCTACCTTTGTCTAAATTTATAATCCTCATCAATTTTGACAACTAATCTAAACACACAAATATTCACTTTAGACCAGATCTGTAACATTTAGAGAGAGACTACGCATGGAAACAAACAAAAACATGCGAAATCGGTATGAACTACTTCTCCAAACCGACTTTAACTCTATATAAACCCATAAACTTATACATTGGACAAAAATGAAAGCATAAAAATAAAACATGCAACCATTGTTAAACATGCAATCAAGTTTCTCCAGAAAAAATCCGTCACTACAGTTAAAAAACCTCACTTGCTTGAGTTTAGTGGAGTGGAAGCTCAAAGTTTTCAACCTTTGAAGACTCGTTACCTTTTTTCGATGGGTTTTGTGATATATTTTTTAGAGAAAAATGGATTGGGTAGTTCACGGGTAAGTAAATCGATTTTCGAAGTTCAGGGGCCAAATTGACCAGATGACCAAAGTTCAGGGTCTGAATTTAATCCTTAAATTTTTGTGGTCCAAATGTGTCATTTAACCAATTTCTTCAATTTTCGGTTGACTATGTAGTTGCAGATGGCAGCTTGATAGTAGATAAGAGTGTTGTTTATCCATTTCAAGCTTCCAACTTCCAAACATCCAATTTGAATGGCTGTTCTAATTTCAATGTCAATAAACCATATCCTTTCAATCCCATCTTCATCTTCTTCCTTTGCTTCATTTTCAACAAATCTTCAATGTTGCTCTCTTCTACCATTTGCATACAACTCAAATTTACTGCTTCTATGTCCTCCCAAGAACTTGTTAAAATGCAATTGTACAACACTCAGCATTATCAACAACACCACTACCTCTATTAGTGTTCCCACAACCCCTTCAGGTTAGTTTTCTTCTTTCAGCTATTTTATCATACACTCAGTGAGCATACACTCATCAACGCATCCAAGATCGACTTTTTAATGGTGCGTTTGCTTGTTACGCAATATTTTCAATGCTTACTAACAATAATGCAGCTTGGTAAAAAATAAAAAAATAAATTTACCTGCGTATGTGTACATTGTTAATCAACTGACTTTACTTAGTGAGATAAGACTTGGTGATGGGTTAAGTGATGTCGTATTTGTATAGCCGAACCCATTTAGTGGGATAAGGGTTGGTTCGGTTTGGCCACCTGCGCGTACACTGTCAATCAACTGATCATATCTTATTAATTTCTATAGAGATAATGCTGTTTTCGGTATTCCAAGAAATTGGGGTTAACGAGAAAGAAACGGAAGCTCTTTTAAGAAGCAATGCACCTCTCAGGTTCACCCCTATTAACTCGATTCGTGAACGGATTCGTTCCTTGCAGTCACTTGGGGTGAGTGGACTTGCTCTTTCTTCGTTAATTGTGAAGAGGTCTGATGTTTTAACTGCTGAACAAGTTGGTTTGCTGTTAAAGTTTCTTGATTCTGAGAATGACTTGGATTTACGTGGGAAAATAGAAGTCAAGCAGATCGAGCGTTTATTAAGAGGGCCGGAACCAATATTCCTTTCGGGATTTGAGAGGAAAGTGAGAGTGTTGATAGACCAAGGAATTCCTCGAGAGAAGCTTGCTCATGTTCTTAACAATACCAACCTGATCAAGGCTTTGTGTCTTAAACCAGTTGAAGAAATTGAAAGAATGTTCGCTTACTTGAACCGTTTTGGTGGTGCTGATTTAATTGTTCGTCGCCCAGCTCTTCTGGCATATGACTTGGACACCCAGATGATTCCCCGCATTGGTTTTTTGTATGAGCTGAGTGGGAGAGATGAGAGTTCAACTTCAACTGTATTGCGTAAGCTGCCATTTGTCCTGGCTTACAGTGTTGATCACCTGAAGGATCATGTTGAGTTTCTGAAATCATTTGCCGGGATGACAGAGGAGGAAATATTTAGAGTTGTACTTGTCTACCCTAATTTATTTAGTGCTAGCAGAGTGAGGAAGTTGCACCCAAGGATTGATTTTCTCAAGCAATGTGGTTTAAGTTCAAATGATATATGCAAGTTCTTGATTAAAGCACCGTTGTTTCTTAGTCTATCATTTAAAGATAATCTGGGACACAAACTGGTTTTCTTGTTCAAAGTTGGTTATGAGAATAAAACAAAAGAATTGGCAATGGCAATGGGTGCTGTTACTCGAACTAGCTGCAAAAATTTACAAGAAGTAATTGGTGTGTATCTGCATTATGGTTTAACTTGTGATGACATACTGGAAATGAGCAAAAAGCACCCACAGGTACTGCAATACAATCATGAATCCCTTGACGACAAGATGGATTACTTGATCAACGAAATGAATCGTGAAGTTGGGGAGGTGTTAGCTTTTCCTGCTTTTCTAGGTTACAAGCTTGATGGTAGAATAAAGCATAGGTATGAAGAGAAGAAGAGTATTCTAGGAGAAGGAATGTCTCTAAATAAGCTCTTGAGTGTCTCTGTGGCAAGATTCTCAGTGAAAAGCAAGAAGAAACTGGAGACATGATGCATAGCCGATTCACTTAATTTCTGCTCGAATTTGGTTGTAGTTCGTGGTTAATTGACAGGATACTGTTACGCACATAATGTTGGCGGTCAAGATTTTCAAAAGGCAGAAAAGAACACTCATTCAACACATCTGTATGCTTTTGAATTGAATACATCGAGTGTTTTCACCCTATGTATCATTTTATAGCTTAGGGGAAGAGAAGTAGTGTTCTTTATACAGTTTTCGTTAGTATCCTTCGGATCATATTATTCTATATGGAAGGGACCAGCCGAAATTCTTTTCGTGCCAATCGATGATCAAGGAGACACCTTGTAGTGTCGAAGGAACTAATCTACATTCTTTCTTGTATGTGTACCAAAATGTTGTCTCCCTTGAAATCGGAGCAGGACTTAACATGTTGTTCTACTATGAACACCAGGGTTCTTCACAAATTGTTATGTCTACTTAATTGTTCAAACAGTTTAGAGAATCGCTAGCTTAATATTTGGTAAGTTGATTGTATTTTAAGCTAATGACTTTTCCACTTTAATTTTCGAGGTTAGCACTCCATCTCTTTATTATTTTAGAACCACTTTTACACTATAAATGGAGTGTCTTTATCAACAAACAGAATGGAAACGTCATTGACCTAATTTTATTATAGGGCAAAAATTTAATATATACACGTCCCAGAAAACAGATAAAAACAAATACTCCACATTATACATGCATGTTCCATATTAATGTGGTATCTCTCATTCAAACCACTTGGAAATGAATAATATGCTATAATAGGTGAAAGGAACATGCAACAACTTCAAATTAATTGTCATTTTCCAACATGTCAAAACATAGATGCATAGATAGTAATATGACTAAAGAAGCTAAGTTATCATGTTTCCTTAATGAATTTGCTTTCATAATTTTATCATCATTATTATTACTAATTACATGTACATAATTTCATTTCAAAATAAATAATGAAAACCATTTTTGCACATCTTTTTTCGAGCAAGTCTAGTAGTCTTGCAAATTCAACCAACCTTTGTGATGAATTTATCTATACTTCATAAATTATCAATTAATTCGTACTCTATTCTTTACATAAAGATTGTTTCGTTCACTTTTTCAAAAATTTAAAAGGTCACGTTTAACATTAGTTAAAATTGATCTATCTACTAAAATATACATGTAAATAACGATCGAATGAGACAAATTATGAAAATTAGAAAAAAAGTGTGAAATAGACACTCTACATGGGGAGAAAGAACTCTTTTATTCAACAAGAGATGAGTTGGCTTGATGAAGACTTTGAATTTAGAAACCGCCACTACTATATTGAAAAGTTGTTAATATTCCTCACGAATCTTCAATCGTCAACCTTCAAACAACTAGTTTGATGTTTTTTCAAAAAATTCCAGTCACTGGTCAATAATCAACGTAATTTTCAAACAGCTACATTATTATATAATAAAGCACATATTGTTGAAGATGTTATTATATATTGTGTTGATATTTTTGTATTAGAGATATTATCGTGATTAATATTATTAATATGATATGATTTAACTATAGTGAATATATCATCAGTTACCTTAGCATTAGAGCTTTATATGAGTTGAACCGATGTCAAGCCCGAGCTCAAGAATTATTGTTGCATTCATCGCTAAGCGAGCCTTAGGTCGGCTTGAGCAACTAATGAAACTAACAAAAGTTTATTTAACTTGAGCAACTAATAAAACTAGTTGTTTAGTCACTATGCAAATTTTTTCTTCTTAACATAAATTATTTACTTATTTGGACACAGCTTAACATGTACGAATTACTTTATTATACATAAAGATCAATATGGAATCTAACAAATTATAAAATATTTTAAAGAACATTGAAAATAAAATATTTTAACTAAAGATAAATATTAGGATGATTGAATAAGGTAGTTTTTTCTAGATGTAGGAATTGAAATATTAATTAGTGGAGTAGTTATTATACATAAATTATTAATCAGAAAAAATGAGAAATTGTCATGTAACTTTTTAGGGCCTTAGGAATTATATATAGACTATAGTATAGATTATTTGATATTTAACAAATAACAAAATTAATTAACATATAATAAAAGTAAAAAAAATCACTAAATTGAAATAAAAATTAATACTAATCATAGACATTGATGTGACAAATAGAGCATAATATATAAAATTTTATAAAGAGAAAAATATTAACATATACACAAAGCCGGCTCGGCGAGCCAGCTTACCGGGTAACCAAGCTGACAAGTCAAGAAACCAGTTTATAGTCGGGCTCAATTCGCTACTAGCCGAGCTTCGATCCTCATCATCGAAGCAAAATGAACCACTTATCACTTACCACTTAATTTACTTCGGCTCATGCATACCTTACTTAGAGCATGATGATATGTTTAAATTGATAGAGATGGATTGTAATTAATTCAAGTGTATATTGTAAATTTTTATATTCTCTCTATAGATATATAAAGTAAAATCATCAATTACTATTCGATAAGCCAAAAAATAATAACTCAGTCCTCATATTCTACGAACAATGATAAGACATACACATTTACATAGGAGTACGAAGACATGCACATATGATAATCTGATAAGGCAAACACCATTTTGTGGATTACATAAAAAGTTGGTCTAAGATTGAATTAGCTGTCTTTTGTTATATATGTATGCAATTGGTCGTGCATCAATTATTATTTGTACGTGATTATTGTCCGACTCCGTTCAAACCGAACAAACAATGCTAGCTAAGCGTTACCAATAATAGTACTTCTTATAGTACATATATACGTGCCAATAACTTGGCCGATGGCTCAATAGCCTAGTGGCATCCGGCCCAACCTTTCATGTAAGAGGTCAAGGGTTCGAACCTTGTTGGAGACATACTTGTCTCATATTATACTCTAACTTTCTATTAGTTAGCAATTTCTGTATTCATGTTTGTAATATCATTGTAGTCACAATTCATCGCTAATTATCAAAAAAAAAATATACGTGCCAATAACTTGGCTTGATTCTTCCTGTTTTCTTAATTATCATAAGCTATAAATATAAAATTAGAGTAATTCAACTTTCCAGACGTCTAATTATGGATTAAGTAGTCCTAAAAACGGATCCATGAAACCGTTAAATCCCAAAAACCAAGTTTCTCAATTTTAATTTGCAGTGTTAGTGAGAACAATCATTGAAACGACTCTGTCCTCAAACGAGGATGTTGTATTTTGGATTGTCCCAAACTTAAAAGTTAATGGAAAGGTAAATTGAGAATTATTTCTAGAAAGTTCGAAATTGATGTATCAAAAGGTTGAGTATTTTTTAGATATTTATGGACGTTTTGCTTTTGTAGCGGAGAATTTCATGTGTATTTGCTTGACAACTGCGAATGTACATTAAATTATCCTCACATTAATCTAATAGCGTGTAAATCATATTAGCCAGATGATAAACTATAATATTCATCATATTCATATTTCCACGATCATAAGTTCACCTATTTTTTTAACTTAATTACTTTTATAATTGAAGAACGTTTTTCTAAAATATCCAATTCCTTATAGTGGAATCTGATGCAAAATCAAGTCTAAATCAATCGTTACTTGTACTATGACATGCAAATAATGAGATGAATCAAACAACACAAGAGATGACATCCTCCTTATCATCTCGAGAGCAGACTCTTATGAAATCCCTTTTTGGTAGCTTTTGTTATTGAGCATTAAAAATGACTAAAATTAGGAAATTAAAATAATATTAAACCGACCATCCATTAGAAGAAGAATCTGTGGCTGATATGAAGTCCATGTGCCTCTGGTGTTTGTACTGTCTCGGGTAAGAGACAGGGTGGGTGACCGCCAGCCTTTGCTAGTCCAATACAAATTACCAAGTACTATAGTGAAGTGCTTCATTCTTTTTTTAGTTTAATCTTTTAATCATTAGATGATTATTTTGTTTTGGTGACTCAACCACACGTTGTTATTGGTTGTACGGTGACTCATTTTTAGCTATGCATTCAAAATCTGACACTTAGCCGGGCTAACTTAGCCCTCGGTTTTGGAATACTACACTTCACTCGTCACTATTTCAAACTTGTCCTGGTGCAGACTTTAGTATGGCCGACGATATGTACTTACAACCTTCACTATTGTGCATATAATATACTCCCTCCATCCCTATTTAATAGACCCGTTTTGACTTTTTAGGTCAAACTTCGAAAGTTTTGACCGTAAATTATTATTAATCGATAAGAGATAAAATAGTCATATGAGATCTTGTTAGATTCGTCTCGACACATATTTTTGAAATATCAAGTTCTTATAATTTTTAGACATACAAAATTAAAAATATTTACGTTTTAAATTGTGTCTCGGAGACCGTGAAAAAGTAAATGAGACTATTATTTAGGGATGGAGGGAGTATTTAACGATCGAACTTTGTGTTTCAAATGATTAAAAGATAATTTTAATTTTTTATTAGAGGAGGTATATCAAAATTTATCTCATTTGCATATTCAAGAATAGGTATGTGGAGTGTTAGGAATACAATTTTATCCTTGTTTGTAGTATCATTATTTTAACTCTAAATTACTTGTTTCGTGGCGAACGAAGATTTTCCTTTTATTATTTTATACTCCATATTTTTTACTAAAATTTATTAAAAAAAAAGTTAGATTCATCTCATAAATAGAGAATAAAAAAGTAATGAACAAATGGTTTCATTGATCATTCACGTTTGTTAAAAAACATCAACCGATCACCCTAGTATGACTTTGTATACTTTCGATCACTCACGTTGGGCATTATTATGTATACTTTGAGTCACTCACACGTTTTTAAGTACAACTAGCGATTTTTCATAATTTTTAACACATTGGTAGGGGTATTTTTCATTCTCCCATGATTTTATCATTAATATCAACTAACAGTCATCATCTTTTTCATTATGGGAGAGAAAATTATGGTAAAATAGCAAAAATACCTTACCAAAATGTTAAATTTTTTGAAAAATCTCGATTATTAAAACAAAGATAAAGGATTCTAGAACAAGGAAACACCTTTTTAATTGTCTCAATAACGGAATCAGATTAAAGAATATAAATAGATTTGAAACGAGACAAACAAAAAGGGGTAAAGTACCTAAAAAACGCATGAGTAACCCAAAGTATACATGAGTAACAAATGTAAGTAATCAATAAAGGCATTTGCTCAAAATTAATTTCTTTTCACGGTTTTATCATTAAAACCATAATTTGTACCGAACGTCCAAACATATACCGTCCGATTGGGAAGCTTCCAAAGAGATTCACTATAAATAAAGGTACCTACCTAAATTCCACCACTCTGCTTTCTTCATAAATCATAATCTCCCTCCTTCAAAGTTACACCCACCCCCACCCCCACCTCCCACCTCGCTTTTCATTTCCACAACTCGATCTTGATGGGTTCTTCACTTTCATCCCAATTTCTCCCTACCAAACCCCCCTCCCCCCCTCCCCAGACTTCCCTTTCCGACTTACCGGAAAACTGCGTGGCCTCCATCCTCCTCCACCTCCCCCCTCAACAGATTTGCCGTCTTTCCATGCTCAATAAGACATTCAATTCTGCTTCTTCTGCTGATTTCGTTTGGGAATTGAAGCTGCCCACTAATTTTGAGGCTTTGGCCAAAAGGGTACTCTATAATGATGATAGTAAGCCAAAATGGTGCAAGAAAGACATTTATGCGAGGCTCTGTAGACACAATTTGTTTGATGGTGGTTCTAAGGTTCAAGCTCCTTCACTTTCTTCTTGTTTTCCCAACTGTATTTGTTATAGTAATTGGCTTAATACCTATTGTTCCTAAACTATCCCCTTATTTTCAATTTGCCCCCTTATAGTATGATTGAGGGAAAAAATGCCAATAGCATTTTTATTATATAATTAATTTTTTATTTATATAAACTTTTAGTTTCGTCGGACAAAAAAAATCTACGCTAATGGAATATTAGATAGATACTTGCTTAGATATCAGATACATATTAGTTAGATACTAGATTATAAGTAGTTAGTTTGTAGGTATTGGTTAGATACTAATAGAACAAAATTATATAGATGGTGTATATCTGTTCAAAAAATAAATAGGATGTGTGTTATGGATTGCATATTTTCATCAACTAGTGTTAAAAAACTCTGCTTCTTCATTAACAAATGTGGTATTATTGCAATTTTCCTGTAATTCAGAGTTTGATAACTGAATATAAGAAGCTTTACAGTATTTGTGAAATTATTCTTATTTTTGGAAGTGGGATTCTTATAGTTTATGTTTCTTGAATTTGTTCTTTTGTTTTGTAAGTTTTAAATATAAATTTTAACAAATAGGAACAAACCTGTAGCTAGGTTTATGGAGAGGCGTTTGGTAGAATGCAAGATTTTGGAATCCTCTCTTTAACGAATGTATGTGGTGGTATTTGCTAATATAGGTTACGTTTAAAATTTATGTCGATTTATTTTGTTTTTGACATTGGGCATTAATGGCTACTGACGGGGGTGTTGGTGTTTGTGTTGGTTGCAGAGGGCATGGTTGGATAAGAGTACAGGGAAGGTCTGTATGGGTATAGCTTCCTATGGATTAGCTATAACTGGGGTTGATGATCGGAGATACTGGAGCAGGATGTCAACCAATGAATCAAGGTGACTCTTTGATCTGCTTTTTTTATTATCTTTGTTGTATGAGATAGGAAATGTATTCAATTGTTCTTGTTGCAGATTGATCAGTGAAGTTCGACTTCTTATTGTCATTTCCTAGTTGAATTCTATTTTTTTTTATCGTTTTACCTTTGTGTCAACTGTGGCGACTAACCAAGAGAAGTCAGCAATATGTGATCTGAAATTTTATTTTCCTAAAGCTATTGCATTATGAAATGAGACACATCTGTTTATTTCTTTTCCCTTTCGTAATATTTATTTTATTATCTAATAATAAGCAATGGCACTTTTAATTATTTTGAAGTGAACTTCACTCTTGGTTCAATTCGAAAAAAGCTCATCCTTGTTATTATAATGGTAACGTTGCATATAACGAAGGAAATGGGGTATGTTGATGTTGACTTTTAAGTTGTGCTCCCGTTATGTACTTCTTAATGTTTCATTTATTGCTCGTTAGAAGTATTAAGTGGATATTAGATGCCTCGCATTATTTTGATTGTAGTTTCACTATCTCAGGCTCTTCAGTGATCCTGATAGGATTCCAGAATTCAGTGAATTGTGTTTCAGTGTATGAACACACTGCAGTTCTCATTTTACCTCCTATGGTATTTTCTCTGCTCACAATAGCACAGTAGATCTTGTTTCTGATTGTAGATGATGCAATACCTGATATAAGTCTTTACTTTAATATTGAGTTAGATATTAAGTATTGATTACTTGCATTGATATTTATTTATCTTTTTTGTAGATTCACTTCAGTAGCTTATCTCCAGCAAACCTGGTGGTTTGAAGTTGCCGGAGAGGTCGAATTTCCTTTCCCACCAGGCTCCTATAGTCTATTCTTTAGGCTGCAATTAGGACGTCCTTCAAGGAGATTCGGCCGTCGGGTCTGTCACACCGACCATGTTCATGGATGGGATGTAAAGCCCGTGCGATTTCAGCTATCGACTTCAGAGGGCCAGCAAGCAACAAGCCAATGTAACTTAAAAGACCCAGGGAGATGGACTTTCTATCATGCTGGAGATTTTGTGGTGAAGTCTAACAAACCAATAAAGGTTAAATTCTCGACGACTCAGATAGACTGCACACATACAAAAGGCGGTCTATGTGTTGACTCTGTACTTATATATCCCAGCGAGTTTCGGGAGAGGTTAAAGCGTTTTTAGTCGGTCTTAATCTATAGGTAGCAAGTTATATATTATGGAAGATGTAGGTTTTTGAAACTACTAAGGTTACTTTTTCACAGTTGCTCTGGTATTATTGAGCATGAAAAAGTGAAAATGTACATGTCGTCTGATGCATTCGTCTTATTTATCGACTGTTTGCATCTTGTTTATGTTTATTGCCATATGGCGATCAATTTGTCATAGGACTATGTTTTGTTTGAGTATAATTATAATTTAAGGTGGAAATATTACTTCAAAATTGTGTTGAATACGATTGGAGAGGAATAATTTTCTTGTACGCGTTCATGTTCTGCGTTGATTGAATAAAGTAATCGAGAAGGTTTGACACTTGTTGTTGAGCTTCCCTTGAGCAAGCCTAACATGCTAAAAGTGGAGGCGGCTGTTTCCAATTGTACACCGCTAGACGTGTCAAACGAGCCCGGGCCAAAGTATTAATCTCTTCTAATTCTATTCACTCCTTTATTAGTCCTTAATTACTAAATACCAATATGTCTCTTTTATAGTTGTCTTTCTAGTTACTTATACATATATTAAGAAGAAAAAAATCTAATAGAAAAGTATATTAAAAATGTATAATGACAATTACTTGATGACTTAATAATAAAAAGTAATTAAAGAAAATTACATAAGAATATAGAAGTACAATTTTTTATGAAGGATATTGAGAATTATAACATTCTATATATTTAACACTAACCAATCCAATGAGCAAACTAATGCAACCCACTTGATATAATCACGAAAATTTTCAAAACAAAGCGCAATGACTGATTTTCAAAAAATAGAAAAATGTTATGATAATAATTAATTTAAGATATAACTATATATTAAAAGTGGGGGCCTTAAAACAATTATGAAAAAAATCGGGCCCAAAAAAAAAGCTATGGGAATGCCTAATATACCAGTTATAAAAATGTGCTACATTATTACTAAGGTAGCACTTACGAAAAAGTGCTATGATATTGACTAACCATAGCTCTTATGTTCTTTTTATATTTTAGAGGCTAAATTAAAACGGGAAAAAAATAATTTTTAAAAATTTTATTCACGAATCTTATAAGAAAATCTATTTAAATACATTTTGTATTCTCCAACTTGTTTGTTAGGATAAGAAGTATACTATCGGTCCCTTTTATCCCGTTTAGGCCGAAGTCTCTTCAAAGACATTGAGACATGTTGATATATTCTTGAAGAAATAAATAGATTTATTCACCCACTCTTTGATCCTCTAGACCTCTACCCTTTGTGTATCCGATTTGCGTGACATGTTCTTTATAGACTAAACATCATTCTTTAGATACAATGCCCCCAATATCTAACGAAGAATTAATAGAACAAAGGCATAATAAAGAAGCACAAAGGGTGAGACCTCGGATGATCTTTTCTGCAGTTTAAGGTTTAGAACGTTAAGGTAATGGATGTGAAACAGAATTTGGAGAAGTTTCAACTACAACAAACAACTTCTCCCTCCCTTTCTAACACCATTTGATACTCCATAACCATACTGCCTTAAAAACATGAACTACTGGACTCAGTAGCAATACAAAACACTCCGACACGAGCATCAATGAAGCTCTACAATTCAACAAACTTTACAAATCTGGAGACGCCATAAATACAATTCACATCTATTACCTATTGTAGAATATGTCATACTTGAAAAGGTTACCAGTAAATGTAACGCAGAACAAAACTGTTCCCCGCTTACTAAAGAATCTGTTCCTCAACAGTTTCAGAATAATTCAACTAGGCTGCAAATCTGGAGACACCATAAATAAAATTCAGATCTATTATCAATTGTAGGATACGAATTACTTGAAAAAGTTACCAGTAAACGCAAGACAAAACTGTTCCCCCGCTTACTAAAGCATCTGTTTCTTAACAGATTCAGAACATTTCCCCTATGCTATATTGGTTCTCAGCAAAATTGTCATGGAAGTTCTGGTGGAAAGTGAAAAGATCGTCAAAGTATCACGTGCAAGCATTAGTTTTTTTTACGTGCAAGCATTAGTTTGGTTGAAAGGGAAGAAAAGTCTATAGTGAACCATGGCGAGGATTGTATGCCGTTGTAATAAAATGACAATCACTGTAATTATTCAGAATTCGTCACACAGTTCCGTCTAATAAACATATCAATATTTGTGCATTCATAGCTTTGTTATTCATGGATCGCCTTCAAAGAATGCTTATTGTTCTCTTTTATCTGCTCTATTATACTGTTGGTAAAGTATATCATTAAATCATATGAGCAAGGAATAAATAATGGCCAGTGTTTCTTATAACTTTTGATGACGACAGAGGCGCGATGGCCTATAACAAGTTCTGAAAGATCCAGCAGTAAACCAGTGCTAGAAACTGTAAGCTGCTATATAGATTCTTTGCTGATGAATAACCTGCAAATATTAAAACTCATGAGTAGATCAGCCAATATATCTGTATTTTACAAAGTACTATATCTATCTTGTTGATATTGTCAGCATTAAAAGTTCTATAACATGAAATTTCTTGCATGCCTACCCAAAGGGATGCTCTCTGGGAATGGGGAAGCAACAGTATTAGGCGTTCCTGGAAAAGTTTTCGACATTTAGTATTTTTTTATCTGTATATCTGCAAGTACAGGAAAGTGGAACGAGAATCGCCTAGTTATATACAATTGAAGGTAGTCGTTCCGAATATTCCACTCGAAATCCCAATGCTTCCTGTCGTTCTTGCGTCCAGTAAGTCCATCCAAACGACGCAGAATTATACGTACACCTCTAGTTGAGCATTTCCAAAATCTTGATAATCTTTCTGTGATCTACTGGATGCATTCCACTCGTTCACCCACTCTCCTGCAATCATTTCATCCACGAGAGTCGCATTCAATTCAACTGCTATCTTCTCAAGTATTGAGATATTGAATATTGGATAGTCGAAGGCATACCTATTAATGAAATAAGTCAAAATGCAAAATAAAACATTTTTACACAATTAGTCTACAGGAAGGATTAGCTAGAATCTACCTGGAAGCTAAAAATTCGATTACGTACGACATAACTTTATAAAATAAAATAATTATGAATAGTTATTTAAGTTGGTTATTAAAATTGAAAAATGATATAACTATCTTAATTTGGTTATTAAATGAGACTAGTGGTAATTAAATAGAAGATCATATGGCTAGTTTCCATAATTTTATAGGGTTCGCCAAACAGTTTTCCCACTTTATATATAGATCATTTGGGCACAATAAACTCGTGACTTTGGTCTAGTGGTTATCGACACAACATTCACATTGGAGATTCTGGGTTCGAGTCTAGCAAGACATCCTAATAAAAACAGAGGTCTCTGCCTCCGTTGTTAGCGTAAATTTCCCCTCCCCGATTAGTGTAGAACTTATTTTCAGTATGATATCGTTTGATAAAAAAAAATTTGGGCACAATCGATACTTGTGCATCATAATAAAAGTTATTATGTAAAAATTTCAACACTAATAATTATAAAAAAGTTTCCTTCATAATATGACATATAAAGTATTTATTCAAATCTATAAATTAGTCATAAATATTACTCCTTATAATTAATTTCAAACCTTTTCTCCTACCATTAAAGAAATTTGAGTATATAGAGCTTCAATGAAAAGCTTCTAATTTTCCCATGCCTCAGTTAAATATAGTATAGACTTCACGAGAAACTAAAAGAATACCCCATCGTTCTTTTTAAGAAATAAAATTTGCCCTCTTTTTTAGACTTTCGTACCCTCCTTCCTTATAAATTGATAAAATTGCCCCTTAATGAAAACTCATACTCCCCATTATTTTTCTTCTTTACAACATCGCCACCACTAACACATGCCTCTACCACCAATTACAACCACACAGAAAACACCCACCCCCAAGGATCATAAATTCATTTGGAAACATAGTTTCGAATAATAAAAATATAGAAACGTTTCGGAAAATATAAGGAACGTTGTGGAAACGTTGTAAAATTATGAAAAACATGTAAACACAAATATTAATACTATTGATTTATATCACATGAGGTTTTTCATAGAAATTGAATATCTTTAACTCAAATATGAAAGTATGTAAAAAATATTCTGGGGTAAAATATATATTTTTGAAAAACTTCAAATAATAGTCGTTCTCTCTGCTTAATATATAATCTTGATCAATGTCAACTGTCATGATCTTCATCATAATCAAAGTATTGTTTTTTAGTAAAAATTCAATCGATAAGGCTTATCAATTGAATTTGAATGAAATAGTTTCTGAAGTTTTGGGAAAAAGGATGAGCAATGGCGAAACATGGAATGGTATCCACGAAATATCAATTTTCGAAATTCCCTTGTGTTTCGTTTCGGTCATTTGGCAAAAAAGGAAAACTGTTGGTTGTTTCGATCATTTCATATCGAAATTTTGAACCATACCCACCCCACCACTACCACATACCCATCAACCCTAACCACCAATATCACAAACACATCAACCACCACCACCAACAACAACACAACTCCTATAACGACCACCAACCATCACTATAACCCAAAAAACACCTCCCCCAAATAGCAATAAGTCGTGATCCCTTACCCCAAAAAACCCTAAATCGTGACCCACCCCCCAAAATAAATGAAAATCGCGACCCCAGCTCCAAAAAATTAAAAATTGAGACTTTGGTGTGAGGTGGGGTATGAGTCTCGATTTTAAGGAGGGGTTGGTGGTGAGGCTATGATTTGGTGTGGTAGTGATGAATTTAGTGTTTGGAAGAATGATGTGAGTGATGGTAATGTTTTTTTTTTTGTAAATTAGCGATGAGGTGAGTTTCGAATCCAGGACCTTCTGGTCACCAATAAGAGCCTTTTCCACTAAGCTATTCGATTGACTCTATGGTGGTGGTAATGTTGTGAAGAAGAAGATGGAATTGAAAAAAATGGATGATGTTGTGAAAAAGAAGATTCGTGAGTATGTTTTTCGTTGAGGGGCAAGTTTATGGGTTAGTGTAAGAAAATATAAAAAAACTGATAGGGGCAAAAATTAAAAAAGAAAAGGGGAGGGGGTGTTGTTCCAATTTATCTAAATTTACTTTAAACTCAAGGATCTGCTAATACCATATAAAATTGTTTTCATTTTTTTCATACATACATTATGTTTATAATAATTGCAATGATTTTCATTAGAAACAAATTTTGTATTTCTAAGAGTGTGTTTGGTATGGTGGAATGGAATGAATTAAACAAGAATGGAATTGAATGACTTGGTTTGGTACTTAGGAATTGATATTCATTGCATTCCTTAGTTAATCCCATTACCCCATTTGAGGTAATATCCATTACTCCCAAATTGGGCGTAATCATTCATTACTTCAGATGAGGGAATCGAATGAAAAAAAATAGGCAGGGTTACAATATTTATAATTATAACAAATTATTCTAAAAATACTACATTTACACAAGCTGTTTTGATTACATTGAGAAATTCGCATTATTATTGTTATTATTATTATCATAGACAAACTTTAATATTGAATAGGAGTAATTTCCTAACAATTTTTCCAAGAAAAAAGGAGCCGTTGGGGGAAATACATAGGCATACGCGTACCCAAACATCCACCGACTTTGTTATTATTATTATCATAGACAAACTTTAATATTGAATAGGAGTAATTTCCTAACAATTTTTCCAAGAAAAAAGGAGCCGTTGGGGGAAATACATAGGCATACGCGTACCCAAACATCCACCGACTTTGTTCCTTTCCACCGCCTATATCCTCAGTATATAGATACACTATCTCCTCTTAATCCAATTTCTATTCTCAATTTGTTTATTAAGAATTTGTCTTATTCTCAAATCAAGTGCTTACTTCTTGGTCACCGAAGGGGCTCAAGGGTAAATTACTACCCAAGATTGGCAAAATGTCGGGTCTTCAAGGTCAGTGTTCTTCTTTGATTAGCAATCTGATCATATATTTGCTTGATGATTTCTTCAAGAAAGAATTGCCTCATTCTGTTTTCCAAAAAGCTTGTCCGATTTAGTTTTGAAATAATTTTGTCCCAAGAAATTGTCCAAGTATTGAACTAATTTTGTCCCAAAAAGATTGCTCAAATTTGAATCAATTTTGTCCCAAAAATGTTGTCCTGAATGTTAACCAATTTATGTTCCAGAAAGATAGCCTGATTGGGTTTTGAGTCAATTTTGTCCTGAAAAGATTGTGCAGTTCATATTAGAAATAATTCTGTTCGAAAAACAATTTTGTTCCAAAAAGATCGTTCAATGGTTGAACCAATTTTGTCCCGTTACTGAAACAATTCTTTTCTAAAACGACTCTCATGCATTAAACCAATTATGTCCCAAAAAGATTGTCAACATTGTCCCATTCCATGTTGAACCAATCATGTCCCAACAAGATTGTCCCGTTCGATTTTTTAATCAATTCTCCACCAAAAGATGTCTCATTCGGTTTTGAATCGATTCTATCCCAAGAAGATAATCGTATACTGAGTTGAAACAATTCTATACCAAAAAGATTGTCTCATTCGGTTTTGAAACAATTTTGTACCAAAAAGATTGTCTCCTTCTGTTTTGAAACAATTATGTCTCAAGAAGATTGTAAGTGTTGCCCCAACTTTGTTCTAGTTGAAACAATTCTATACCAAAAAGATTGTCCCATTCGGTTTTGAAATAATTTTGTCCCAAAAAGGTTGTCTCCTTCGGTTTTGAAACAATTCTGTCTCAAGAAGGTTGCAAGTGTTGCCCGAACTTAAAGATTGTCCGAGTTTTGCACAGATTTTGTCCCCAAAAAAATGTCCCAGTGTTGAACCAATTCTTTCCCTCAAAGATTGTCCAATTCGATTTTGAAATAATGATATCCAAAGAATATTGTACAATTATTGGCCCAATTATGTCTCGAAAACGTTGGTCGAATTCCTGTCCCACTGTTTTGTCTTGGAATAATTGTTGTCCAAAAAAATTGTCCAATTCGATTTGAAAATAATGATGTCCTAAGAATATTATCTGATTGTTAACTCAGTTTGGTCTCAGAGAAGATTGGCAGACTCGCTTTGATACAACTTTGAAAGACAAAAATGCCTACATTTTTGTCATGAAAAGATTGTTGTCCCAAAAGATTGTCCCATTCGGTTTTGAAGCAATTGTGTCCCAAAAGATTGTCCCGTTCTTGCTTATAACAATTAGGCACTGAAAAGATTTTTCCATTTGATTTTGAATCAATTATGTCCCAAGCATATTATCTACATCCAGAGTTGAAACAACTCTGGCCCCGAAAAATTGTCCCGTTTCGTTTGGAATGAATATTGCCTCAATTGTAAGAGAAAAATGCTTTCAGTTTTGTCATGAATAGATTGTTGTCCCGAAAGATTATCCCATGCGGCTTTGAAGCAATATTGTCCCAAAAGATTGTCCCGTTTTTCTTCTAACAATTACGCACTGGAAAGATTCTTCCATGCCAATATTATCTACATCCCGAGTTGAAACGATTCTGGCCCAAAAAATTGTCTCGTTTTGTTTGGAATAAATGTTGCCTCAAAAAGATTGATGAAGTTTTGTAAGAGAAAAATGCCTACAGTTTTGTCATGAATAGATTGTTGTCCCGAAAGATTGTCCCATTCAGTTTAGAAGCAATTGTGTCCCAAAAGATTGTCCCGTTCTTTTTTATAACAATTACACTCTGAAAAGATTTTTCCATTTGATTTTGAATCAATTATGTCCCAAGCATATTATTTGCATCCCGAGTTGAACCAGTTCTGCCCCCGAAAAATTGTCCCGTTTTGTTGGAATGAATATTGCCTCAAGAAGATTGTGAGTGTCAAACCGATTTTTTCTCGAACAATTGTTCAGTGCTCTGCACCCATGCTATCTCTGAAAATTGTCCGATTCAGTTTGGAAACAATGTTGTCCCAAAAGATGTCAAAATCGGGTTTGGAATCAATTCTGTTTGAGAGATTGTTGGATTCGGTTTTAGAATCAATTATGTCCCAGAAAGGATCATCTGATTTGGTTTGGAATCAATTTTCTCCTAACAAGATTGTTTGATTTGGCTTTGAAACAATTTTGTTTCAAAAAGACTGTTCGTTGACAGTTTCAGGTATTCGTTGTGAATAATATGTAATTGTGCTCGTGTTACTATGCATGACTTCTAATTGCTATTTTTGATTTTGTAACTGCATTTTGGAAGGAGTTATGTCCTTGTTTAGTGTTATCTTGCTTGTGCTCCTTGATGTTATTTCGTAAGTTACACTTTCTGTGTTATCATATATTTAACTACTTCTTGAAAAGATGTTGAGTATGTGGAAACAATAGCACTAGAGCTGGATGGACTGTTGGCTACATGCTTAAATTACTCTTAAGTAGTAGTGGCTTGTTATTTAGCGTCTTAGTTTTTTGTTGATTAGTTTCTGTTTTATTCTTTATGATAATCTTTTTCATGGCTGAGAATTTAAAGGGTGCACATATAATGTTTTGGGGTCCTATTTCGTGTAATTTTTTTGTTTCATCTGTTCATGGATGCGCTTACATACTTTGTGTCTGATTTGCAGGGTTCAAAGTTCTGAGACCATTGGTTATTTATGTGCAAGTGTGTTGTAGTGCTTCACATTTATGGTGTCTCGATTTTTGTACTCTATTTTTAGTATTGTTTGAATTTGTAAATTCATGATACCTCCCTAGATATTTGAAGTTTTTTTTTACTTTCCAGATTTCTCCATTTCTTGTAGCAGTTGGAACTCTTTGGTCGTCCAGTGGCATACATGTTTTGAGACAATTGGTATTTATTCATATAGTACTTTTTATGGTGTTCCGATATTTGTACTCTACTTTTGGTATTGTTTGAAATTTTAAATTCATGATACCTTCCTAGATGTTTGAACTTTTCTTACTTTTTAGATTTCTCCATCTTTTGTACAGGTTTGAACTAACTCTTTGGTCGTTCAGTGGCATACATGTTGCAATTCTCCATCTTCTACAGTATGCAGTTTTGCTAGGCTCCTGATCTTTATTGTTATATTTGTAATTTGTTAAAGAGTGCAATAGACGAACTATTTTGGTTTTAGGACATATATGGTCTCCATTCAATATCTGAGAATTAATTGCTCAGGAGGCCGTAAATAGCAATGAATTATAAATTGTAAATCGTTAAAATTGCATGAAGGTCATCTATTATTATAGCCTTAATATATTTGGATTCGAAATTTCTCTTATTCTTGTAGGGTGTTGACATTTTAGGGGAGTTGCGATGGTTTCGAGTATGTAATTCCATCTTTTTATAGATTCTCTCTTTTGATCGAATATTTAACTTGTGGTCTGATCTTCTATGGCCTTTCTTACTTTTGTTTTCCTCTTCTGTTTGACAGACTATTCAAGAAGTATTTGCAGCACAGTTAAAAGAAATTAAAAAGCACTTGCCCGAGAATAATTTATGTTGACTTCCAGTCCATGCTTTTACTTGTAAATAGCAGGGAGTTTGCCGTTTGATAAGGGGTAGGCACGGCATATTCAGTAAGTACAAGTCGCATTCGTACATTGGCCTCTTTATGGTATTTATATGTTTGTCATTAGTTTTGTCGATCTATTGAGATTTGTCTATGGTGCTTGATATGTGTGTAGATGATCTATAAAAAAACATTAATAACTGAGTCATATAAAGCCAAAATAAGCACCCTCTCCTGGTAAGGGTGTCATCAATAGCTCGAATGTAAACCATACAATTCGAGGGAGAGTATATGATTTATTAATTACTTATTTGGTTTACCTAGTTGAATTTGCTGGATTTTTTTTAACTGAGATAAACTCTTTCTATATAATTCTAAACTAATATATATGTAGACATGGGCATTAGGCAGTGGCATCTACTTGTTTTAGAAGTTAGTCTTATTTAGCATCTCCTTGTTTGTAGTTGTTATGCTAGAAGTTTTACTAAATGCCTTCATATTTGGGAAGTAGTTTGAGTGGAGTTTTTGGTTTGTTCATCTTTACTAAGATGCTCTTCAACTTCAATGCTAATATTCTACCAATTCCATATAACGCGAACCCCCTCTCATCCTGTTTAAGTGGGTGCCTCTTCTAAGGTATTATGGCATATTAATGTTTGGGTTGTCGGTATATCGTAACAATAACAAAAGTCGTCATGCAAGTAACCATTTGGGTGACACTGTTTGGTTTGTTTGAGCGAGTTACTTGTAGCTCATTTATCATTCTTTTTGAAGACAAAAGGCGGTTTGTATGCTCAAGGTCAAGTGTTTTCTTCTTGGTCGCCAAAGGGGCTCAAGGTAAAGTACCACCAGAGATTGAAAAAGTGTCTAATTTTTAAGGTCCGTATGCTACTTTGATTAACATTCTGATCATATATTTGTTTCATTGTGTTGTCCATGATTTGTCCAAAATTGATTATCCAATTTAATAAAACGATTGCCTCACTCTATTTCCAAACAATCGAGTTTAGTTTTGAAACAATTTTGCCCCAACGCTTGTCTGACTGTTGAATCAATTTTGTCCCAAAAATCTTGTCCCGAGTGTTAACGCATTTGAATCAATTGTGTCTAAAAAAGATTGTCCTGAGTATTAACGAATTTGAATCAATTACGTCCAAAAACTTTGTACTGAGTGTTGACCAATTTTGTCCCAAAAAGATTTTATCATTCGAATTAGAAATAATTCTGTCTGAAAAAGAAACCCATTTGGTTTGTAAACAACTTTCTTCAAAAATGATTGTTCAAGTGTTGAATTCTGAGTAATAATCAATTTCTGTTCCAAAAAGATTGGGGTTTGAAGCAATTTTGTCCTCAAAAGATTCCATTCGAATTGGTGATAATTCTGTCCGGAAAAGAACGCATGCCGCTTGGAATCAATTTTCTTCCAAAAAGATTGACCAGTGTACCAATTTTGTCCCTAAACTGAAATAATGCTGCCCCCAAAAGATGAGTGTTAAACCAACTTTGTCCCAAAAAGATTGCCAAGATTGTCCCGTTCCATGTTGAGCCAATTATGTCATGTAGAAATTGTTCCATTCGATTTTGGATCAATTCTCTTACAAAATCCGTCTCATTCGGTTTTGAATCAATTCTCTCCTAATAAGATTGCCTCATTCTGCGTTGAAACAATTACATACCAAAAACGTTGTCCCATTCGGTTTTGAAATAATATTGTCCCGAAAAGATTGTCCTATTCGGTCTTGAATTGTCTCGAGAAGATTGTCCATGTGTTTAACCAATTTTGTCCTGAAAAGATTGTCCCATTTGATCTTGAAACAGTTCTGTCTCGAGAAGATTGTCTGATTGTTGAACCAATTATGTCCCGAAGAGATTGTCAAGATTGTCCCACTCGTGTTGAGCCAACTATGTCCAAAAAAAATTGTCCCATTTGTCTTTGATTCAGTTCTGTCCCAATAAGATTGTCCCATTATGTGTTGAAACAATTGTATACCAAAAATATTGTCCTATTCGGTTTTGAAACAATTGTGTACCGAAAAGATTGTCCTATTCTGTCTTGGAACAATTCTGTCTCAAGAAGATTGTCCAAGTTTGTCCTAGAAAGGTTGTCTCGTTCGTTCTTGAAACAATTTTGTCTCGAGAAAATTGTCCGAGTGTTGAACCAATTATTTCCATAAAAGATTGCCCGATTTGGTTTTAAAATAATGATGTCCGAAGAATAGTTTATGAGTGTTGACCCGTTTTTGTCTCAAAAATATTGTCGAACGATTCTGTAAAAACAAATTGTACACTGTTTTGTTATGAAAAGATTTTTGTCCTAAAGGATTATCCCATTCGGTTTTGAATCAATCATGTCCCAAAAATGATTGTCCAATTCTTTGTGAAAAAGGTTATATTTTTCCATCCGACTTTAAATTAATCATTTCCCAAGAAGAGTATCCCTCCTAAGTTGAATCAATTATGGCCCCAACAAAATTATGATGTTTTGGGGTTCTAGTTTGTGTATTTTTTTGTTCCATCTGTTGATGAATGTGCTTTCATGCTTTGTGGCTGATTTACAAGGTTTTGGGGGTCCTAAGTTGAATCAATTATGGCCCCAACAAAATTATGATGTTTTGGGGTCCTGTATTATTTTACATTCTGGTGCGTCGATATCTGAACTATTTTATGTCCCAGATTCCTCCATCTTTTTCAGAGGTTTGAACTTTGAACTCTTTAGTGGTTCAGTGGCATACATGTTGCATTCCTCCATCTTCTTCATACGTGTGCAATCTTGCTAGGCTCCTGATTCTTGATGTTATTTATAATATGTCAGGGTGTAATATACAATTCTATTTTGGTTTATAGGATATTTATGGTCTCCATTCAAAAAGTAAGGTTCATGATATTTTTAGACATCATACATTAGATTGCTCAGGAGGTCGGACATAGCAATGAATATGTTTGGATTCGACATTTCTCTTCTTCTTGTAATGTTGACATTTTAGGAGAGTTGCGGTGGTTTCAATTATGTAATTCTATATTTTGTAGATTCTGTTTTTTGATTGAATATTTGACTTCGTGGTCTGGCCTTTTATGGCCTTCAATACTTTCGTTTCTCTCTTCTGTTTCAATCCAACTAACCTAACAGTGGAGAGATTTTGACAGGCTACGAATATTTGTAGCTCGGTTAGAAAAAAAAAATCAAGAAGCATTTGCCGGAGAATTTGACAGGCTACTAATCAACATGCTACTAATACGTGCTTTACCTGTAAATAGGAGGGAATTTGACTTTTGACAAGAGATAGCAAGGCACAACATATTCTGTAAGAGTAGCATTCATACACATTGCATTGTCATCTTTTGTGATGCTTGGTATGTTTTATCATTATTTATGTCAATCTTTTGGGTTTCTTTTATGGTGCTTGATATATGCGTAGATGGTGGCTATATATCTGAAAGTTTTGTCATTAATAACTGAGTCATATAAAACCAAAATAGGCCTTCACTTAGTAAGGTTGTGTCAGCAATAGCTCGATTATAAACCATAGAACTGAGTGGAGTACATTGGTTTGTTAATTACTTTGCCTAATTACACTTCCTGGAGTTTCTGAATTGAGGTAAACTCTTTCCATATAATCCTAAATTGATATATATGCAGGCGTAATCATTGACATCGACTCCTTTTAGAAATTAGTCTTGTTTAGTAGCATCTCCTTGTTTATAGGTGTTACGCCAGATGCTTCACTAACTGCCTTCAGCCTAGACATTTTGGAAGTAGTTTGAGTGGACTTTTTGGTTTGTTCACATTTACCAAGATGTTTTTCAACTTCTATTTTTCGTACCATTTCCATAAAATCCGACCCCTGCTCATATCCTGTTTAAGTGAAAGCCTCTTCGAAGGTATTATGTCATATTAGTGTTTGGTTTTGTAGCAATAGCACAAGACGTTGTCGTAGTTACCATTTGAGTGACACTGTTGGGTTTGTTTGAGCGAGTTACTTGTACATAGAATGTCAGGCGATTATTCTGTCTTTGCTACTTTTATTTGTCTACGAATTCTGCCAGCTCACCTTTCTTGTTTACTGGTACTTGCGAGGATGTGACTTTGTTGGTTGGACACGTTTCATAAGTATTAGTATGAGTCCTAATATCATACATACTAATAATAAGCAAATCAGTCTCCTAGAATGTTCTACTTACAGCTTATTTGGTTAACCCAATTTTTGTTGTATTATAGTTTTAATATGAGTGTGTGCACGATGTATTGATGTGCGACATTATAGGATTTACATTTTGTTGGTTATCAAGTAATTTTGGTTGTGGGTTTGGGATGAATCCTTCTTTTTTGTCTTTCGGATATCTTGCCTCATGCCTCATGGTTCGTTTATAATCCAGTTTCTGTAGCATTATAATGTATTGAGTATGTACGCGTTTCTTGGTGTGTTGTTTTTCAGCATATACGTCCTGCCGATACATTGGTTACCAAGTAATTTTGGTGTGTTGTTTTGCAGCGTATTCTAGATGGGTTCTAGTATGTTGGGGGTAGTGTGGTCCTTGTGCAGGTATTATTTTAAAAGATTTGGTTAAGGTTATAATCGACCATATTATTATACTTGTTTGTTTGAGGAAGAACCTAACTAAGTATGGTGTACATGGAAATAATTGACTAAAGTACTACCCTTCTCCTGAACCGATAAGAATGAATGAATGATACATGAAGAAGACATGGATATGACCGCCTCTCTCAACAGGGAAAAATGAAACCCAAGCAAAAATCTTCCCAAAATCATGAAAAAATCACCAAAAATCATCAAAAAATTCTCAAAACATCTCTTTTGGAGCTGCAATTCATCAGGAAAGGCTTGCTAATTTTCACGAGGACAAAGTGCGAAATCCCATCTCAATCAAGACCAAAATCAGAAATCAATCAAATTCCATTGAAGACCTACAAATTGATACTGGAAAAAGTCTAGGTAATACTCGACCCACATCTTCATATAAAGTATTATTAACTTTTGGAATAAGGATCCTCTTATTGATATGATGGAGATAGATTCATATAATCCTGCTGATGTTATAAATAGCTCTGTCCGTAATGGGTCTCTCAAATCCTTGAAACGTAAAAGTGAGAATTTCGAATTAATTAGTCCTTTAGAATTAGAAACTATGAATTGCCCTAAGAGGAAAAAATAGAAAATAGAAGCGCAGTTACCTTTCAACATAGAAAGAGACTCCGATTATAATATTTCTGAAGGTTCTTCGAATCATATTAAAAGGAAAAGAGAAAGCGAAGATTTAAGTTCTTCCTTAGACTTTGAAGAACTCAGTTACCTTAAAATGAAAAGGCAAAAGGTTGAGGAGGTTGAGATTGTTAGAAATATGGTGAAGTGTGCAAGGGATTTAGGGTACAATGACGTTGAATGTAATCCTGAAGTTGCTGGAGGATCTAATAATCTGGTTCTGAATCATATCCTTGGAGTTCATAGTTTTGCTCATGAAAGTGACATCCATCAGGATGGAATACTAAAAAATGGAAGTACATATGAGATAATGGCTATTGATGATATTGGGCTTTATCAATCAAATGATTTTTAAAATTGTTTTTAGAAAATTAAGTGGGCGTCGTGCTGTGAAATCCAAGCATATAGAGCTTGGGTATGAAATTTATGGGAAAGAATTTGATGATCTCTTCAAGCGACTCAAATCAACATCAGAGAAGAAATCCATGGGAAAGTATGCACCATTGAGCATGATCGTTGAATATGACATATACTATGGTACACGGGTTCATCGTAACACATCTCAGTTTGATCATATTGGGGCTGCAACAGTTGGTGTATTTCCTTTTGATCCAGGAATAGAATGGAATTCTCGGCTAAGTCAATGAAGAAGGCACTGAAAAACCCAACTCTACAATCTCAAGACAAAGGACATATTGATCTTCCAGTTCAAGATGTGTATGGAATTGCAACACATATTGGTCTACCGGTTCAAGACCTGTATGGAATGGCAAGGTTCACTATGGGAAATGAGGAACTTGGAGTTGTTAAAGATTGTGTCAGAAATCGGAAATGTGTCTGGGAAAATGATAGCTTGTTCACGAGGAATGGGGAACCGACACCGAAGAAAGTGAAGATCAATAAAGACTTTGACCAACTTGCTTCTCAACATCATTCCGGCGCTTTCGGTAATCTTTATACTCTTCAGGCTAATGAATTTATTAATTTGGTTGATGATTATGCTTGTTCAATGTGTCGTTCAAATTGTTTTATTAAATTACTGATGGTGGCTTTGGCACTTAGTAGAATCTCTACTAAGAGATTTGTTACCAGTCGTCATTGATCGACAATCTTAAAAAATGTTGGATTTCCTTTGACACCGACCACGAGATATCTACTCTCGTCTGTTCATATCATTTAAGGTTATTCATTCGGTTTATTTCTCTGTTCCTCGAGTACCAACGTAATTTTCCTAAACAGTTTAAAAATGTTTATGCACAAGCAGAAATCACTCACGTGTTAATATCTCTTGTTAGTCCTTTAAGGAGTATTTGGACCAGGAGAAAGCTTCAGGCACATGATGATGCCAACCTCATCTGTTTTAATAGATTATCTTTAATTTATGTCATGTTTCATGCTTATTTTCCTAATCTGTTATATGTTCGAGGTCTTGTTGCCATAATAGCAACTTTTGTACTTTAAATGTTTGTACTATTTGTTTATTAACTATAAAAAAAACACATGGATATATTATATGTACATATAAAAATCAATATAGTCTAGCGGAAGCAAGTACACTTTTTATATTTGAGGTCTAGAGTTCAAACCTCCTTTGCTTAGTTTTATTTTTAACCATATAAATTGAAGGTCAAATGCGTGATTAAAATATCGGAGCTATATTAACATAAATATCAAACAAACCAACAACCCCAAATTCAAACAAGTTTACAAACTAACAACTCCAAATTCAAACAACAAGTTCGATTTTTATGATTTAATTTTTAAAAGTATAAATGTAGTTTTAGATCTAACATATAATTTTTTTTTTTAAAATAAAGTAATTCATTTATGAATGCGGAAACACACACATTGTCATCATTAATAGATACTAAAAAAAATATTAAATTTAGAAAAACATTAGGTAATAGTTTATAAAAACAATTAGTGACGAGATTAGTTTCGAATTCAGGATATATTGATTGAGTGATTTACAATGTAACATTACATGAGTATATATAGAATAAATTAGGTTAAGTGAGGTAAACCTAATGGGCCTATACAATAGCGGGCTTGTACACTAGACAACTACTAATAATTTAAACATATAATCACATGGTACAAAACATATCGATTGCCTATTATTTTTTAATACTTAAAGATTCGATTAACCTTAAATTAATAATGGTTTATATTTTTAACCATTAATAATCTAACAATCTCCCACTTGAAGATTCGATTGAAGATCAGTCAATCTTCACATCATATTTATTCATTAACATTTATGCTGGAGGTGTCTCTGCTAGGTCTCTGGTTGTTCGACACCAAACAAACTTGTATGTGTTGACTGTCTTCGTCATATAGTCTACCGGATTCTCCTTAGTGTGAATCTTTCTCAAGTCTATAGTTTCATCTTCCATTTTTCACGAACAAAGTGATAATGTATTTCAATGTGTTTCTTTGTAAAATGAAAAGTAGGATTACTTGCAATATGCAAGGAGCTCTGATTGTCACAAAACAATGTCATTCACTCTTGTTTGTGCCCGAGCTCCTCCAATAACCTTTGAATCCAAACGGCCTCCTTGCAAGCTTGTGTAGCTGCCATATATTCAGCTTCTGTTGTAGATAGAGCGACAACACTTCGCAACTTTGAAACCCAACTTACAGCTCCATTTGCAAGAGTAAACACATAGCGTGTAGTAGATTTCCTATTATCAAGATTACTAGTAAAATCCGAATCAACATAACTAGTGCCAATAAATCTGGTCCTCCGTAACATAATCCAACATTTGAGGTTCCTTTGTTGTATCTTAGAACTCTTTTCACAATACTCCAATGCTCATTTTCAGGATTACCCATATATCTACTGACTGCTCCCGCTGCTAGTGCAATGTCAGGTCTAGTACATATCATGGCAAATTTAGACTTCCAACTGTTGATGCATATTGTACACGAGACATTTTTTTCCTTTCTTCTTCAATGATAGGACTCATACTTGAGATAACTTGAAATTCACAGGAAGAGGGGTTGAAATTGGCTTACAATCTTACATATTGAAACGACGCAAGATTTTATTGAAGTAATTCTTCTAAGAAACCCAAATCTTTCTGTTATTTCTGTCTCGGTGAATATGCATCCTAGAATCTTGTTTGCTGGTTCCAAGTCCTTCATCTCAAATTCTTTAGTTAATTGTGTCTTCAATTCTGTTACACGGTCTTTATTGATGCCTGCTACCAACATGTCGTCTACATATAGTAAAAAAATGATGTAATCATTTTCACCAAACCTCTTGAAATATGTACAAGGGTCTGCATTGAGTCTGTTGTATCCAAGACATGTAATGAAGGAATCAAATTTCTTATGCCAACATCTCGGTGCTTGTTTAAGATCATATAGAGATTTGTTCAACCTCCAAACCATATTCTTATTTTCTTCTTCAAAACCTTCTGATTGGAGCATATAAATCTCCTCTCCAAGATCTCCATGAAGAAAAGCAGTTTTAACATCTAATTGCTCTACATGTAGGTCAAATGTAGCACACATTGTCAAGACTACTCTGACTATTGTAAGTCTAACAATTGGTGAAAATATTTCGTTGAAATCAATGCCTTCCTTTTGAGCATATCCTTTCACCACCAATCTTACACGATAACGCTCCACTTGATCATTGCTATTACGCTTGATCTTATATACCCATTTATTATCAATAGGCTTTCTTCCTTGTAGTAATGGTACAAGATCCTAAATTTTATTCTTATAAAGAACTTCCATTTCCTCCTGCATTATGAAATGCTTCTGAACTCTTCTTTGCTTCTTGAAAGTTTGAGGCCTCTTCATCTTCAGTGAGAAGGCAATATGCAATATTGTTCTCCATGATATAATCAGAGTGCTAACTTGGTCTTCTTCTCAACGGATCCGATCGTCGGTTTTCTGGTTCTAATGTTACATCGTGTTCTTGTATCTCATGCTCCAATTCATCTTCAGATAAATTTTCTTGTTGAGATTCACCTTCCATGTAAATTTTTATAGTTTTTGGAATCGTTATTTTCATGTTATTATCCTTTTGTAACTTGTCTTTTGCAAAAAATAACATCTCTGCTAATGATAACTTTGCGGGATGTCGGATCCCACAACCGGTACCCTTTTATTCCATCAGCATACCCTAATAACATATATTTTCTAGATCTTGGATCTAGCTTGGTTGTTTCTTGGGCATTGTACATCACGTACACACGACTTCCAAATACATTAAGGTTTGAATAATCAGCTTTCTTACCATTTCACATATCCGTTGGTGTCTTTAACTCAATTGCCGTTGATGGTCCATGTTTATTACATAACAGACGGTATTTATTGCTTCTGCCCATAAGGATTTTTCCAAGCCTGCAGTTCTCAACATTGCTCCTGTTCTCTCTAACAAGGTTATGTTCATCCGTTTTGCCACTCTATTCTGCTGAGGAGTGTATGTCGTCGTGAAATGTCTTCTGATGCCTGCAATTTTGCAAAACTCGGCAAATTCTCTGCTTGTATATTCCCCTCCATTCTCTGTCCTTAAACACTTGATCTTCTTCCCAGATTCAAGATTTAAGCGTGCCTTGAAAGCTTTAAAAGTTTCAAATACATCTGTCTTCCTCTTGATTGGGTACACCCAACATCTTCTGGAATAATCATCAATGAAGGACACAAAGTACCTTGCTCCTCCCAGAGACGTAACCGGTGCTTGTCACATATCAGAGTGAATCAATTCTAGAGTCTTCTGAACTTTGATGTACAAAACTTTAAACTGTGCTTCTTACTTATGATGCAATTTTCACAAAAGGGCAAAGCTACCTTTGTGAGTCTAGGGAGTAGATTTTGTTCTGCAAGAATCTTCATTCCTTGCTCAGACATATGTCCAAGCTTTTTCTGCCACATAATTGACGTATTTTCTTTTGAATCATTTGAAGCAAAAAATGCTTCTCCTTCTTGTCAAGTCTCTCCCTCTAAAAGATACAACTTTGAAGCTATCTTTTCTCCTTTCATAAGTAGTAGCGCACCTTGCCTAATTGTCAAGATGCTTTTCGCTATAAGAATTTTACAATCAAGGTCATCCAATTGACCTAATGAAAGTAAATTATTTTTTAGGCCGTTTACATGTCGCACATTTCGTATAGTGCAAATCATACCATCATGTAACTTTAACTTGATGGTTCCAATGCCGACAATCTTCAAAGCATGATCATTGCAACTATACACTGATCCTCTATAGACGAGTTCATAATCTTGAAACCTTTCCCTCCATGAGGTCATGTAAAAGGTGGCTCCCGAGTCAATGAGCCATCCATCCGCAAATCTCAATTTTCCTTTGCAAGTCGTCGCAGCTTCACAACATAGGTGCTTACTATATTTCCACGTGGATTGGCTTTCTTGTTTATACTCCAACAATCCTTCTTCAAATGACCCTTTTTGCCACAATTATATTATAACAGGTTATAATTGATTCACTCTGATGTGTGACAAGCACCGGTTACGTCTCTGGGAGGAGCAAGGTACTTTGTGCCTTTCATTGATGATTAATCCAGAAGATGTTGGGTGTACCCAATCAAGAGGAAGACATATGTATTCGAAATTTTTAAAGCTTACTTGAATCTGGGTAGAAGATCAAGTGTTTAAGGACAGATAATGGAGGAAAATATACAAGCAGAGAATTTGCTGAGTTTTGCAAAATTGCAGGCATCAGAAGACATTTCACGACGGCATACACTCCTCAGCAGATTGGAGTGGCAGAGCGGATGAACAGAACCTTGTTAGAGAGAACAAGAGCAATGTTGGGAAGTGCAGGCTTGGAAAAATCCTTCTGGGCAGAAGCAGTAAATACCGCCTGTTATGTAATAAACATGACACTGTCAACAGTAATTGGGTTAAAGACACCAATTAATATGTGAAATGGTAAGAAAGATCATTATTCAAACCTTCATATATTTGGAAGTCATGTGTACGTGACGTACAATGTCCAAGAAACAACCAAGCTAGATCCAAAATCTAGAAAATGTATGTTCTTAGGGTATGTTGATGGAGTAAAAGGGTATCGGTTGTGGGATCCGACATCCCGCAAGGTTATCATCAGCAAAGATGTTATTTTTGTAGAAGACAAACTGCAAAAAGATAATAACATGAAAATAACGATTCCAGAAAACCAGAAAACCGACGATCGGATCGGTTGAGAAGAAGACCAAGTTGGCACTCTGATTATATCATGAAGAATAATGTTTCATACTGCCTTCTCACCGAAGATGGAGAGCCCTCAAACTTTCAAGAAACAAATAGAGGTTCAGAAGCATCTCACTGGATGACAGCAATGCAGGAGGAAATGGAAGCTCTTTATAAGAATAAAACTTGGGATCTTGTACCATTACCACAAGGAAGAAAGTCTATTGGTAATAAATGGATATACAATATCAAACGTAATAGCAATGATCAAGTGGAGCGTTATCATGCATGATTGGCGGAGAAAGGATATGCTCAAAAGGAAGGCATTGATTTCAACGAAATATTTTCACCGGTTGTCAGACTTACAACAGTCAGAGTAGTTCTAGCAATGTGTGCTATATTTGACCTACATCTAGAGCAACTAGATGTTAAAACAACTTTTTTCATGAAGATTTTGAAGAGGAGATGCTATTATAATAGATTTGATTCCTTCATTACAAGCCTTGGATACCACAGACTCAATGGAGATCCTTGTACATATTTCAAGAGGTTTGGTGAAAATGATTACATCATTTTGTTGTTGTAGGTAGACAACATGTTGGTAGCAGGCCCAACAAAAATTGTGTAAAAGAATTGAAAGCACAATTAGCTAAAGAATTTTAGATGAAGGACTTAGGACCAGCAAACAAGATTCTAGAGATGCAAATTCACCGAGACAGAAATAACAAAAAGATTTGGGTTTCTTAGAATAATTACTTCAATAAAATCTTGTGCCGTTTCAATATGCAAGATTATAAGCCAATTTCAACCCCTCTTCCTGTGAATTTCAAGTTACCCTCAAGTATGAGTCCTAGCAATGAAGAAGAAATGAAAGAAATGTCTCGTGTACCATATGCATCAGCAGTAGGAAGTCTAATGTTCGCCTTATGATATGTACTAGACCAGACATTGTACAAGCAGTGGGAGCAATCAGTAGATATATAGGTAATCCTAGAAGTGAGCATTGGAGTATTGTGAAGAGAGTTCTAAGATACATCAAGGGAACCTCAAATGTTGGATTATGTTATGGAGGACCAGATTTTATCAACACTGGTTATGTTGATTCGGATTTCGTTGGTGATCTTGATAAGAGGAAATCTACTACAGGCTTTGTGTTTACTCTTGCAAATGGAACTGTAAGCTGGGTTTCAAAGTTGCAAAGCGTTGTAGCTTTATCTACAACAGAAGCTGAATATATGGCAGCTACACACGCTTGCAAGGAGGCCGTTTGGATTCGAAGGTTATTGGAGAAACTCGGGCACAAACAAGAGTGTATGACATTGTTTTGTGACAGTCAGAGCGCCTTGCATATTGCAAGGAATCCTACTTTTCATTCCAGAACGAAGCACATTGGACTACATTTTCACTTTGTTCGTGAAAAGTGGAAGATGGAACTATAGACATGAGAAAGATTTATACTAAAGAGTATCCGGTAGACTATATGACGAAGACAGTCAACATAGACAAGTTTGTTTAGTGTCGAACAACCAGTGGCTTAGCAAAGACACCTCCAGCATAAATGTCAATAAATAAATGTGATGTGAATATTGATTGATCTTCAATCGAATCTTCAAGTGGGAGATTGTTAGATTATTAATGGTTAGAAATATAAACCATTATTAATTTAAGGTTAATAATAGGATTTAGTATAATCCATTAATCATCAAAGGTTAATACTAAAAATGTTAATATCCATTAATCATTAGTAGATGATCATTATTTATTCTAACTTTCTATATAAAGAAAGTTTATGTATTCATTTATTCATATCTCAAATACAAACAGTTTTCTTCTTATTCACGTATAGTTCATTCCACTTTATTGTGATTCTTATATAATTATCTTACATTCATTATCAAATTATTAGTTGCATTCTCTATCTATCGATCCTCAATTTATAACAATAAAATATTTTTTCTTTCAAACAATCCTTTTTTAGTTATACATTTTTTAGTGTCTAAAAATCTTGTATTTATTTATTTTTACTATATGTACTTTAATTTGATTACAATTTTTGAAAAGTTAATAATAATACAATCTTTTTTATGCTTTTAAGAGGATTTAAGTATGTTTTGTGTTCATAATTTCAAAAAATATTAATTTTTAAACTTCATAAAATTTAGATATACAAAAATTGGTAGTTTTATATAAAATATGAAACTACAAAAAATTATAAAGGCCCCATTTCTTAAGTTCGCCCACGATCTCCAAAATGTCAGGAACGACCCTTTATTTATGTCGATTATTTAGGTTAGTTCATATGTAGGATATAATATATCAATTGTTATTGGTGTTGAATTATGTAACATCAATTTGGTATAAAGATAAATCTTGATAAATATGAGTTCATTGTGGAGTAAATTATAATGTATTATAATAGTCATTTCAACTTGTCGAATACTATCAATTTTTCATTAAGGCTAAAATAATCACTTTGCATGAAACTTATGGTATTCATAAAATAGAAAATTTTGTATGATTTTAGGTAAATAGTGAGCATTGATCATGATAGTTTGTAAAATTTATGAAACATCATGAGATATGTAATAACAAGTCTGCGTGAGACTGTGAGTGTGTATAATTTAGTGTAAGTACACTTTTATTTTTCCAAATTAGTTTCCATTACAATTTACAAGTGAATCAATTGTTCTGGAATATTCTTGAGAAAGTTGTATAGCCACATAAGTAAGTGTATGAATATGAATTTATGAGGGGCAAAAGGCTCCAACCATCATACATGTTTTACCCAAATCCCTGTTCGTTCATCTATGTTTCAAATGAACCCATTCGCTCACTGAAGTATAAAAAAAGGCCACTTTTATCACTGATGGCATAAATAAAGTCAACAACCACTCACGTGCCCACCACGTGGCATTAATGGGGGCAAATTAGTCATTTACTATGTTAATTTGAATGCTATGATTGTAAGCGATTCGAGCAAATGATATGATTGTAATCGATTCGAGCAAATGATAGAAATTGATTATAACTGATTTGGAGGGTTTTCTCGCAATCAGAGTGTTTAGTTGTGAGAAATTTAGCCCTAGCTAATTGAATTAACCAAACATTATTAAACCCTAATTTGTCTTCTTTTTAAAAAAAAATTAAAATTAACATAGTAAATGACTAATTTGCCCCCAATAATGCCACGTGGTAGGCACGTGTGTGGTTGTTGACTTTATTTATGACATCAGTGGTAAAAGTGGCCTTTTTTGATACTTCAGTGAGCGAATAGGTCCATTTAAAACATAGATGAGCGAACAGGGATTTGGGTAAAACATGTATGATGGTTGTAGTCTTTTGCCCAATTATGAGTGATTACATCTGGCAATGGCATGTGATTAGGCATGAATTCCTCAAAATGGGTGGACCACACGCTTCTAAATTAGTTTGATTTGCAGACATGTTACATGTACCTAAGTATTGCAGCTTTTATTATTATCTTGATTAAGCCAAACGAGATGAATGATGTTCCGATAAGTAAATGTACCTAACGAGCTAGTGCACCATTTATTATCTTGGTTAATGCAAACGCCAAACGATATCAAGTTAGGTTAGTTATTAGAAGAAAGCCGATCTGTTGAAGATTGATTTCAAGCTTCTAGTTTCGGTTATGTTTTTTTTCCTTTTTTGTATGACTTGAATTTGACTTGATCTGTTTGCAAGCAAGCTTGGTGTTTCAACAACTTTTAATGTTGACTCAGAAGTCAGAAGTACAACTATGTTTTATTAGGTGAAAATAACTTCTGCTGTATTAATATACCTAGTTCATCGTTCGGTAGGTATTAACTAAAGATATTGAATGCACGGAGTGTGTGATGGCGCAGTAAAAAGAATTACAGTGAAAATATATTTGCACGTTGATGGTATGGTGTGTTAGAAAAGAAAATCGGGCCAAATTAAAAAATGAGATATATTTAAATTACTAGAAACGGTTCACTCATGCTAAATTATTTCAAAATGTATTTCACAATTTTAGTAAGTATATGATTTCTTCTTGCTTTTGTATTAGATATATAGAACTATACATATTTAATACTCCCTCCGTTTTATTATATGTCATTCTAATTTTTTCATGTCAATTAATGAACAATATCATTTTACATATATGTCCTTAGTTAATAACTAATCAATAATTATATGAATGTATAATTTCTTCTTTTTCAAGATATATTTATTATACTTTGAGGTGAGGTGGTGGTTCTCGAGAAGGCGTGGTCGGCGTCTCAGGGGTTGGGGGTTCTGGGCAATTTGGGACTAGTGGTTAAGGGTGGTGGAGTGCCTATACTGGTTGGTGTGGGGTTGCGGTATGACGAGTTTAGGAGGATAAGGTTCGCTGGTTGGTGGGTTGAGGGTTTGTGCTGGTCGCGGTTTCGGTTGAGGGGATGGTCGGAGATGGAGTGGTTGTCGGAGGCAGGTAAGTCGAGAGAGGAAGAAGGTTTCTAGGGTGTGGGTTTGGCATGGTATCCAGTGGTGAGAAGTGAAAGGGGGCATTTTGAGAGGGAGAAAAGGAGCTGGTGGATGAGGGTGGAGGTGGTATGGGCGTGGGGTGGTTGAAGAAGATAATAGTGGGGTTACTTTTTAATTTATGATTTTGTCCTTATTTTAAACATAATACATGTTTATAAGTTTTAAAAAAATGCCTCAAAATATTACTAAATGTGTTATACTAAATTTGTCCTTTTATTAACATTAGTTCAAGGGGTAATATTGATTTTTAGGTGGTAAAATGAGATAAAACGTAGTATAAGCCTGTAAAGGGTTATATCTGGAGTACTTCATTTAATTTCCTCTACAGTATTGGGCTTTGGCGGTATTTATCATGCACTTTTGGCACCTGAAACCCCAACGGAAATTAATTACTGGAGACAGGCAGACCGGTAAAACAGCAGTAGTCACGGATACGTGACATTTTTACCCAAAATAAAGGCGCAAGTGCATAAATATACTCTTGAAGTAGAATTCAAAAATGGAAACATCAGCTAATCAGTCGTATCTTGTCGCGCCGAAAAAAAATTGACTTTTTCTCTACCTTTTCTTCTATAAAAAAAAGAAACTCTTTATTCGATGACGAGTACTCATAGATTCGCGCGAGTCAGTCGTTCGCATATAAAGTGCCTTCGGCCCCCTTTCCTTTACCACCAATACAACTATCTAATTCCATTGTACTAAGCTAATTTCATCCTAATAAGGTTCTCCAATCTAGCTCAAGATTCAGTCATTGTACAAGATATTAATAAATAATTAGTAAGTGCTTACGAAAGTTGTAGGGGCTGTTTCAAACTTCGGGATAGTTGGGGGGGCAAAGTTAAAATAAGCCTATTTTTTATTCTCGCTTAGCTTCTAGTGTTTGGTAGTTGTAAAGTATGTAGTAGTAGTACAAACACATCTACAATGCCATTCTTGCTTAGCTTGTGAGGTTCTCCAAGTTAATTTGTAAAGTATTAATATCGTCGTAATAAAAGTCGTTTCATCTACCCTAAAATGAAAGTGATACTCCATCCAATCCAAAACAAATGTCTTTTTAGACATTTCATACAAATTAAGAAACAATCATTACATTCACACTTTCCATCTATGCCCCTATAAAGAAATCATTAATAATCCAATTATCACTTAACTATATGATTTAATCATTACTTTTTTTGAGTTAATTATTTCGTTATCTATATTCTATACACATTTTGTCCCTACAAATTTTCATGTTATTACCCTATATATATTGATTACCTCTAATAAATAATGGAGTAATGAATATATTTTTTGTCGTTTACATCCTTCTTGATATATCATTATTACTTTTAATCAAAATAATCATTTATATTGAGATGGAGCCATGGAGGTTGCTAAGTTCAATATTTGTTAATGAAAGAATTTATACTTTCCCAATTTGAAAATAAATTTATAATTCAAACCGGACATATTTAATTTTAAAACCTTTAAGCAAACACTTCGATTTAATAACTTGATCGTTAAAGTGTTTGTGGACGTACTTTGATCACACTTTAAAGTAATCACGACAAGACCAAATTTACAACCACCTGGACCTGCCAGAGCAGATCTTAAGAGAAATCCCTATATCCCAGACCACCAAACATCTTATACCAAACCCTCCAAGCCAGTCCAAGAATCAACCCAACAAGTACCAATAACAAATCTTCAAGAGGATCCGGCTCGTGAAGAAAATCAGGTCGAATCTGTGGTGCCTTCTGCGGGAAATATTAATGAAAAATTGACTAGACTAAAAATTTGTTATCTAGAAAACGCCCCATGAATTGCAATATACACAAAATTCTGTTTTTCCCCTTAGAATATCTATTAAAGTGGACTTCATGTTCCAAAAAAACTTTTAGCGAAAGCTTTGGTGTCAAAAATACATCTCAGGCGTCTACTAGAAAAGTTAAACACTTTATGTGCTGATTAAAAAGGTTTGCGGAGTTCAGGCGCGTAGACTAAAAGAAGCCTTCTAAAATTGTAGGAACATTTTACTTTGCACCAATTTTAAGTTAAATTAACTCATACATTGATATATTTCCACTTCAGTCACTCATAAGTGGTATATTTAGATGGAAGAGAATCTAAATATGAAAAACTTATAATCTACCTAAACATGATAGTTGGGTTGAATATTTTAAAATACTATTTGTTTACAAATTTATTTGTTGAGGTAGAATAATAACTAACTTTTTTGAAGATTAATCAAAATGTGGTTAATTTTGTGAATGGAAATGAATCATTTGATTTACATTTACATTGTTAGATACAAAAAAATAGAATTGTAAATGGCCAGAACCATCACCCATGTTTATATAATTATAATGTTTCCAGTCAATCACCTATGTTTTAAATATTTCAGTCCATCACCGATTCCGTTAGCCTTTCGTTAAAGATGTCACGTCTTGCAACCTCTTCAATGATACAACTTTACCAATTGAGCTATAAGGTATTTGTGTTTAAAAGATGCCAAGTCGAACTTTATTATATAATCTGACTTATATTATATTATTCTGATTCTATTTAATAGTATTACATTTCAATATTATTTGATTATGTTTACTTTAATATACATATATAATTATATGTAGACATGATGTATATATCATATTTATATTTAATATATAATTTAATATATATAACTATACTTAATATAGATATATATATAATGATATTTAATATATATGATTATAGTTAATATATATAATTATATGTATATAATTCGAACTAATTGAAAACCTTGGGCCAAATTTGACTTGAAAATACTAAAATAACCTTAGTAAAGGCGCACATGGGTGCCACGTGAGTTGACCACCCGGAAAAGTGGTCGACTGACCAAAAGAGACACTTTTTAAAAAGTGAGTGATCAACCATGACACTTTGAAAATTGAGTGATCAACTGGTGACATAGGTAAAAAGTAGGTGATGTCCCTGACCAAAAACCCTATATTTAATATATATAATTATAATTAATATCTATAATTGTATACATAATATATACCATATATATATTTAGTATATAGTATAGTTATATTTAATATATACAATTATAAGTATATAATTTATATTCAATATATAATTTAATGTATATAATTATAGATAATATCTATAATGATAGTTAATATATATAATTATATGTATACATAATATATATCATATTATATATATATTTAATAATATAAAATTATAACTAAAACACAGATTATTGGCTGGAAACATCCTATAAACATGAGTGATGCATTATAAACATAGTAGCATGTGAAATTACTAAAACACTTTTCTCTAACTGTCATGTGCCAAGCACGTGATCAACTAAACACTTCAGTGAGAATGTTGTCGACATGACTAAGTGGGGTTCACTTTTGAAACATACATGATGAAACGGAACATTTTAAAACACTGATGATTAATTGAAAATATCTTGTAAACATGAGCGATAGTTTCGAATTTTTAGAGAAAAAAGAACATGAAACACGATCAACTCAAACCTTCACCGGAATTAATACATGATCCGGACCCAAAAAATAAAATAAGAAGTTAATTTATTGGTATGTTTGGCAATCCTTAAATTTTGAGATGGTGGGATTATTAATTATTACCAATTAATTATTACCTTTAACCAAAGTGAAAACAAACATAAACTTTTCCGCGCTTCAGGCAACATTCGACACAGACACAAACGCATGCTATATATCAAACTACTGCTTCATTGTCCAACAAAGAAATACCCCCCCCCCCGTACCCCCCAAATAAAAGCCCGACCCGACTGATTGAACCCAAAATGGGGCTACTGGAGATGAACACCGTGGCGTCAGCTATCGGAGTATCGGTGCCGGTGCTACGGTTCTTGCTATGCTTTGTCGCCACCATTCCGGTCGGGTTCTACCACCGGCGCGTGCCAGGAGGAGCCACCGGTCGACACCTATACGCTGCCTTAACGGGGGCATTTTTGTCGTATTTGTCATTCGGATTTTCGTCGAATGTTCACTTCGTGATGTTAATGCTCGTTGGGTATGCTCCGATGGTGTTTTGCAGAGACAACTGCGGGATCATCTCTTTTTTCTTGGCTATGGGTTACCTCATTGGCTGGTAAGATTTTCTTCATATTGAACGAATGACATCAAATATCACTCACATTTCTTAAATTTAACACTTTCGATCACCTTTGTTGATTTAATTTATTGTATATTCGACGACTCATGTTTGAAAAAAGAGCTAAATTATGATTAGTGATCGAATACATCTGAACAAAACTAGCATGGTCGAATTGAAAATTTTAAGAAACGTGAGTGATGGTTGGTGGCATTTTCCCATAATTATTTTATGTGTTTTATGGTTGGCAAGAAATTATTTTTTACCACCATTTCAAAAAGATTGTCTAGTTTGATTTTCAATTGTCAAAATTTATCATTTTTATGGTCTTAATTGATAGTATAGTTTTGGTTTGATCAATATTATCCTGTTAGTAGTACAATAAGGTGAAAGTACTTAAAAGACATATTTATCAACATATATAAAAATATTCCCTCCAACCATGGAAAATTAAGTATGTGCAACAGTTGGGAAGTGTTGGATTTTAATTTACTAGAGTTTGGTTCGATAAAAAAAATGCCACTGCAACTATGGAATTGAATCTCGAGCACCAAAAAGTGATGGAATATTCACAGTCTTTATTAAGAAATTTGATGATTTAGTTGTATTGGAAGATGGAACTTATGTTATAATCTAGGCTACCTATTCACTGAAGCATCAATTTACGTTCCTTTTGTTTTTCTTTCAAATTGAGTTTATGCATGTTGAAGTTGATGGAGTTATAATGTCCGAGAAAACAAGTCTGCTTTATTCCCATCTTATGAGAATGCCCTCTTCTAGCTCACCACATTTACATTGGTTGAGGACTATGTTAATGCAATGTAAAAGATGCATTTGGTGGAGGCAACATAATGTCGATGTTCAGTTTAGTTGAGCGGATATTTCGGTATATAACAGGGTCTTCGTTCTGAATTGTGTTATTTTGAATTGGAAATCTGTATTTCACTTATCTCAGCCAAAATAAAGTTATCTCTAGTAGCATTTAACTCGAGAAGAATTGAACGTTTGCAACTCACTATTTTAGGATAAGTATTCTGTCACCTAAATTTTGAATTATTACTTGTTTGTAGTCATGTATACTATATGAGTGGAGATGCATGGAAGGAAGGAGGAATCGATGCCACCGGTAAGCTTATTCAGTTCCTCGTGTTATCTTGCATTTATTCTATTGGCCATGTTGGCCTCAATACTTTAGCTAGTGATGTGAAGGTATTGCGATGTTCCAAAATTGCTAATAGGGATAAGCTTTCAGACCCTATTAATACTCTATACATTTAAAGCTGTTAAGTCAAAAGTTTTCTTGTTTTCATTTTAATTTATGTTCATGTTTAGTCTAGCCCCTAATTGTTTTCTTGTTATACGGATAGGGGGCATCAATTTATTGAAACTACCTATCACAGTATCACTGCGCAGTCCAACATGTTCGAATTGGTAGAAGTCATTAGGATATTCCACACAATTACTTTTTTAATAAACATTGTATATTTAATGTGTTCAATTATTCATGTGCGCAGCGTATTTAAGTTAAAAGGGATGTGATAGAGAATGTGAAACATAAAACTGTGTGCATGCATTGGTTATTCAGTATATGTTGCCCTCTTAACCACCTCATGTCCCAATTCCTTTCCACACCCGAGTCATGATGGCTTAGAATGTTCTGTGTGAATGATAGTCTTAACCTTTCCGTTGTAAAAACTTTCTATGTGAGTTCTTCTAGTGTACCATAATACATATTTGGCTCATTATGCAAAGTTGTAAAAGATTGTGATGAGACTTCATGAGTTATTTTGCTGAAGAGACCTAGCAGTATTATTTGGAGATGGTCACTTTTCACACTAGTCATTGTCTTTAGGTTTATGCTGACACCTAGGCACTAGTTATTCTAAAGTCCACACCTCCTTGATTTATCTCTTATAATGCAGCCTACTTGTTTTTTTTTTTTGCCAAACTACTTTGTTGCATGAGAAACTGACAAAGAAATGATAGTCTTGTCATTTTCATTCTATAGGAGCTTTAATGGTGACAACCCTCAAAATTATATCATGCTCAATAAATTATAATGATGGGTTACTCAAAGAAGAAAATCTAAGGGAGTCGCAAAAGAAAAATCGGTTGCTTAGACTTCCTTCGTTTCTTGAATATTGTGGTTATTGTCTCTGTTGTGGAAGTCATTTTGCTGGTCCTGTGTTTGAAATGAAGGATTACCTTGACTGGACAGAGAGGAACGGAGTAAGTTGTTTTGGCATATTAAGGTTTTATGGTCATGCTCATTTGTGTGAACATTATTAAGGTATGGGATTATTGTTTGTAGATCTGGACGCCCTCTGAAAAGGAACCATCACCATTTGATGCAACACTCAGAGCCATTATCCAAGCTGCTTTCTGTATGGGCTTGTATTTGTACCTTGTACCCCATTACCCTCTTTCGAGATTTACTGAACCATTATACCAGGAATGGGGTTTCTGGAAGAGATTGGGTTACCAATACATGTCTGGCTTCGCCACCCGTTGGAAGTACTATTTTATCTGGTCAATCTCGGAAGCTTCGATCATCGTTTCTGGCTTGGGTTTCAGTGGTTGGACAAATTCCTCTCCACCCAAACCACGTTGGGACCGTGCAAAGAATGTTGACATATTGGGAGTTGAGTTGGCAAAGAGTTCGGTTCAGGTGCCACTTTATTGGAATATTCAAGTCAGCACGTGGCTTAGACATTGTAAGTTTCCTTTGTTAACAATTTTCACGTCAAGGATCGGGTTCATAATTGTTGGTGTCAGAGAATGCTGTTCATTTGAATAAAAATGATGCCCACAAATTTTATGAATTTTAGTGTTATACTTTATGTGGAGTATTCTGAAGTTATAGGTTGAAAGTTGGACAGTACAGGTTTCTTCTCATGTTATTTAGCTACAATAATCGAGTAGAAAGCTCCCATACCTATCTACTCGAATTATTAGAAGAATCTCTACGATTTTGCAGATATTTACGAGAGGCTTGTTCCTAGTGGTCAAAAGGCTGGTTTCTTGCAGTTGCTGGCCACTCAAACTGTTAGTGCTGTATGGCATGTAAGTATCATAATTCTAGCTTCTTTTTATTCATTGCTACCATCATCGACAGATATATGATTTATTGGCTTGTTCATGCATTTGAAAGACTATGCTAGCAAGATTTACCTGACCACTGTCTCATTATGTCTTAAAATGAGTGTTGCAGGATACTTATCAAGCCCTAAGTTTATTTTTCCTAATTTTACAATACTAGGGTTCAAGTTGAGTTGAATGAGAGGGTACTATGAGGGATTCCTTTTATTAGGTTTTACGTATATCAGGGAAGTTATATGGAAGAACTAATTATTCTGGCTTTGAAATTCCAAACTTGAAATGAAAAAGTGATAATTCGTTGGTTTATCTTAGCCTGTTTATCATTTTTTAAAACAGTTCTCCTAAATTTCGTCTCCCAAATTTTTTACAGTTCCATCTTCAACATTGGTTTGCATTGTTTTGTTTTTTGAGCATAATTTTGTGCTCTAGTTGCCAACATTGTGAAAATTCTGCCATAAATGGAGTACTTCTGAGAATTCTGCCATAAATTGGAGTACGTACATATATCTTATATTGCTGAATGCCTGAACAACATATTTGTGGTTCATTGCAGGGATTGTATCCTGGATACTTCATATTCTTTGTTCAGTCTGCTCTGATGATAGCTGGTTCAAGAGGTAAAGAAATAAGCATTATTATATAGGCTCTCATTTGATACTCCTTTCACTTGTACTTCTTCGAATTTAAGTTGTATGGTTTTGTGAACAGTTCTATATAGATGGCAGCAAGGTTCGAGTGATGCTCTAGTAAAGAATCTAATGATATTGATTAACTTCGTGTACTCCTTGATCATCTTGAACTGCTCATGTGTTGGTTTCATTGTAAGATCTCTATCCTATTGACTGTCTTTCCCTTTCTGATTTTTGCAGTTAATCAATATGTAGTACTAAATTGAGATCTTGATCCGAAAAATGCAGGTGCTAAGCCTTCACGAAACATTAGCTGCATATGGAAGTGTATATTACATTGCGACTATCATTCCTTTACTTTTGATTCTTTCTAGTAAAGTTATACCACCACCAAGGCCTGCAAGTTCTAAAGTTCAGAAAGAACAGTGATGCGAACATCCCTAGCTTTCTGTTCTCCAAGACATTACTCCCTTGTAAGAGAAACAACATATCTCATCTTCATATGCCAATTTATGGATACTTTTATTGTTTTAGATTTTTCTTTTTGCCCACGGCACATTTCAATCTATTAGCAAGCCCCATTACCTGGGGTGCATTGTCGTAGTCTTTTTATATTTGGTCATTCACAAAGGTAGAAATGGTCAATTACTGTCTTCTCATTGTAATGAGGATGGAATGCAGGGTTATAGTCCTACTTTCTTTTCGGGTACCATTTTTATTACCCTAGGACGATTTTGAAGATTTACCCTCACCCTGATTTACCTCGATCCAAGCGCACCAACGAACCCAACTTCAATTCTTTCTGATTATACTATCATATAATTATAAGCATATAAGAGTTGTAGGAAGCATTTTTATAGGAAGTGTTTGATCTTGCTGGGGGCTTTGTAGTACCAAAAACCTTTTCAAGAATTTACCTGGATTAGCATTAGATGAAGTCCATCCCTAAGCTTTGCTTCTGTACAAAAAGACTTATAGGCTGTCCCTACTTAAAAAGTGCTCCCATGATTTCATCTTGCAAGTTGCAAGTCTCTGTTTCGGAAAGGACATGTCCAGGAACAGATTAGCCTTACAGTGAAGAAACAACCCTTGTTGATGATACCAACTCGGGCATTTTCGAAACACCTTGGTGCCATATCGACTTCCATCCATAAGTGTTGCGAGATTGACTTGGACTCGACTCAATGTTTCTCGGGAAAATGAAAATAAGGTTCGACCTGACTCAAAACCGATAAGTTTTGATCTAGTTCGACACGTTGAATAGGGACATGTTCTTGTCTATACCGACTTAAATTGATTGCAAAATTTGGATTATTGAAAGATGGAACATTATATGTACATTGGAGCCTACATATGTGATGTTGGCTTCCAAGTTCTGAAGTGCCAATCATAGCTTGAAGGCTTGAGGGAGGCAGCTGGATGGGCAAATTAGAGACCCCAAATGGACCTCTCATTTGATTCTCCAGGCCCGGACGCATGTGATGTTTCATTGGACCACTCTTCTAAAAAGTTGTATTGTAACGTGGAAATTATTAGATACTTTGCATTTTTGCTCCTTATTGATTGGCGGGATAGTATAATTAAGGATGGTTTAAATTCGGTTCAATAGGTGTTTAGTAATTTTTTTTTTTGTGTGGAAACAGATTTTCTCGGTTTGTTAAATATACGAACCATTTCTTTTGAAAAATTATTTGATTCAATTCGGTCCGATTGATATTGAGTTTGGTGCCTAGCATGCTTAGCTCGATCGGTTTGTCATAACATAAGGAAAACTTATTAGTTCATGATTTTGAAGTAGAGTTGGTTTTGAGGGTGTTGACTATTGAGAGTGTTAGCGTATTGTTGTAAATTAGCGATGAGGTGAGTATCGAACCCAAGACCTTTTTGGTCACTGCAAGAGCCTTTTCCACTAGGCCATCCAATTAACTCTAGCGTATTGGATGGAAGAGTGAAGGTAGATTATTAGGTTCATTAGATTATTAGGTTCATTAGAATGGACTATTTTTTAATTAAAAATTGTGTAATGATCATTAAAGAATTAAAATTTAAGTGAAAATAAAATGCCACAAATATATATTTCAAGTAAAATATGTATATACTCGGTTGAATGTGTTTCGATTTGGTTTATGTTAAAACCAAAGCCATTCAATTTTTGTTAGCTTTTTTAACATTTCGATTTGAACTTTTTTTCCCTAATCAATTAGATAAAACGATTTGGTTCAATCAATTTTTTCGATTAAAACCAAAATGAAAACATTCATAAGCATAATGGATTAGGGGGTTTAATCCTCAAACTTACAAAGCTTTCATCATTTCCTTAGTTGCTAACTTAATTACTCTTTTGAAACTCTACACATTAAATAATTGGGTGAATGGTACTTGACATCCCTCAAGTTTCATTTTATTTATTAGTTTGATCACTCATAGTCATTAGCAACTCAATCCGATTACTCATATTACAAAATCGTCTCACATAACTACTTTCATGCACTTTGATCATTAAATTTGAAAGTCCGTCAGTATGGACTAATTACTCAAGGGGTATTTTTTGAAAATCACACTTAAAGGCCCTCAATAACATTTTTTTCATTTACATGTATTTTCAATACTTTTGAAGTTTTGAAGTATAGATGATAACACAACCCATAGCAAATTGCTGAAATGGTCCTCGATAGTATGATCGAATTGTATTTTGGTCCCCTATAGTTTCACGGTTGCACGTTAGTCCCCGAAAGTGGCAAAAAAGTTGCACTTTAGTCCCCACATCAAGTTTTTCCGTTAACATTTCAGGTTTAGGCGTTAAATTGGGGTAAAAATATAATTTTAAAGATTTAAAAGTTAGGTTTTTTGCCCTAATTGGTGCCAAAATGAAACTCCATAACCCATCCCATCAAAACTCCCTTTCTTCTTCACCCCAATTAGGGTTGTGGAGTTTCATGTTAGCATCAATTGGGGCAAAAAGTCAACTTTACGTGTTAAAAGTTATATTTTTACCCCAATTGTAACACCTAAACCTGAAAATGTTAATGAAAAACTTGACGTGGGGACTAAAGTGCAACTTTTTGGCCACTTTCAGGAACTAACGTGCAACCGTGTAACTATTGAGGATTAAAATGCAACTCGGTCATACTATCGGGAACCATTTCATCAATTTTTTCACACAACCCAACACTAGATTATATGTCTATCCTTGTCAATAAATACGTAAACCTCATAAGTAGAAAATGTGATTATAAAAGTAAGTGGCACATGAAGTATTATCTAGATTAGTATTTAAGTATATAAGTACATATACTTAAAATGAAAGCTTAGCTAGGGATGGTTTAGACACATGCATATTTTTGTTTGTTATAAAAAAGAAGGCTACTCCACAGAATAAACCACTTGTTATGTTTTCTTGTAATAGAACTATCATCATCATTTTTCCAGATTGTAACTGACCCCTAACTGATTATTAAAGGCTGCTGCTCATTGGACATTCATCTTTCAGTGCCACAACCTGTATAGATAACAGTAGCACATCCTACCCCCCCCACCCCACCCCACCCCCACAACCCACCCCTGACACCCTGTAAAATGGAGCTTTCTGCCCAGCATTCAGACAACCAATTGGCTTAGATCGCTCTATTTTGTCCTTATGCGTCCATTTAAGTCTTCCATTATTGGGATGCATTAATTAACTATAATGAAGATGCCACATATTTTTAGTCTTTTCCAGTCGAATTGAATTCTTTGCCAGGGAACACTACTCACCTTATTACTCACCTTATGGCTATTTCCGTTCCCTTTTACTTGTATTGTTAGTCATTCACATATAGATTAAGCAAAACTAAAAAAAAGTCAAAATATACATTGAAAATATAAAATAATAACCGATTGAAACTATAATTGGTTGGTTGATAAATTTATAGTAAAAAATATTCAAAAAGTGCATTAAAAATGTAAATTTATACTCCATTCCGTCCCTAAATCTAATAATCATTTACTCAAAATAGAAATCCTTTTTTGAGTTTCCCTTTTACCCTATTAAGTAAAAGAATATGGATGAAAAATTAAGTTTGTGAGAGAAATTTGAAATTTCATTAAATTTTGTGCAAAAGTAAATGAATGTTAAATACAGGAATGGAGGGAGTAAGTAATTAATTATGCTAGAAAAATAAGTATTTAAAACAAAAATTTGTGGCCAGAAAAACAAGTAAAAGAAAATAAAAGGAGTATTATGCAAAACAATATAAACAACATAGGCTATATCATACAAAATCAAATATGTAAAAGCATAAATAACAGTATCAATTAATTTTTCTAGTCACACTTAATGGAATAGTTCATCGAACCTGATGATAATCAAGTTAGTTTAAAAATAATCGTGAATTTTAATTTATATCTTTCTTTATCGCCTCTTTGTTGCTTTATTTTCTCTAATTGTGTTACTTTTGTTGTCAGTCATCACGTTGACAATATCCAAGAAAGTTCAAAAATAATCGTGAATCTCAATTTATATTTTTCTTTACCGCCTCTTTGTTGCTTTATTTTCTCTAGTTGTGTTATTTTTGTTGTCAGTCCCCTGGTTGACAATATCCAAGTAAGTTCAAAAATAATAGTGAATCTCAATTTATACTATCTTTCTTTACTGCCTCTTTATTGCTTCATTTTCTCTAGTTGTGTTACTTTTGTTGCCGGTCCCCATATTGATGACAATATTCAAGTTAGTTCAAAAATAATCGTGAATCTCAATTTATATCTGATTATAGCAATAATATTCAATAATTATTTAAAACACTATTCAATAACCATCAAATTTGAGTGAATCGAATAGCCTAGTGAAAACACCTTTTACTAATGACCTGAAAGTCCCGATTTCGAAACTCATCTCATCGCTCATTACCAAAAAAAATACTACTCGAAATACATTAGATGACCTTTATTTTCACTCTCGGTTATTTTTCACTCAAAATTCAACATACGTGTTAATGGAACACAATTGGTCTATAAATTTTATACTCCCTTCATCCCTAAGTGATTATCACATTTTGACTTCTGATGGTCAACAAAACACGATTTTAAAGGTAAATATCTATTATTTTACATGCGAAAAAATTATAAAAAATTGATACTGTATTTCAAAAGTATATATTGAGACAAATCTAACAAGGTCCCACAAGACTATATTTTTTTCATATTGTTTAATGGGACTTCATAGTTGAATTTTATAATATTTGACCAACAAAAGTCAAAAAATAACAATTTTTTAGGAACGGAGGGGTACTTTATAAGATGTTGTTAATAGCCACAATATCAATACTTTTGGGTAAATATGAATTTACCCAAAAGTATTGATATGAAAAAAAGGCTTCGCACGTCACCTTTTGTAATAATTCATCAATATGGGGCAACATAATAGCCTACAATTACCGAAATACTAATACTGTATTGTGTTATGTGTACATAATTCATGTTAAAAGTTTTATTTGTTCTTAAAATGTCGCATTGTCATTAAATTTTGATTTTATTTATTTATTTTCTAATTCCCAATGAGCAAAAATATTGGCAGTTGATTTCTTCTTCAATCTGATATGGATATTATTAGTATGTGCTTTGATTTTTCTTTGACATATTCTAATTCTTTGGTTTAGACTTTAGAGGAGGATGTTTCTAGGTCAATTTTGAACGAAGAGTTATGATGATGAGATTCTTAAATTAATTGTCTCTTTATGGTGCGTTTGGATTGGGGTGAATCTAGGTGAGGGTAAACACTTAAAATTAACCTAGGTTAGGGGAATGTAGGGGAATGCAGGTGAATATAGGTGAAACTATTATAAATCCTGTTTGGATACAATTACCCTTCACTAGGTAAAACAGAATAATTAATAACTTGAAAAACAACATTATAAAATTATTAGCTATTAAACTGACATTTATATCATTCTCTTTAATTCTACACAGAATACCTTGTTTTTCTTTGCAAATTAAATGTTATTAAACAAAAACATTAGCAAAACATAAATATGTTCTATAATAAAAAATAAAGAAACGTATCAATAATCTGTAGCAAAATAAACATACACACGATTAACAAAAGATAAAATAAACAACAAATATCGTGTACTTAATGATTAGTACACATATAGTATAAAATGATTTATAACAAGGAATATGGCAATACTCGTATATGTTGATTTACATACATTACAAAGGTGATTTGATAATTAGATGATTAATTGAAAAAATGATTAACACTGATTATTGCACTAGGAGAAAAAGCTAGACGTAGCAACAAACAAATATAGTACACACGGATTGAAATTGAAAAGCAAAAAATATGATCTTTTTTATTATTCAAGCGAGAGAGAAAGAGCAGCCAAGAAAAAACTGTTTTTTCAAGCGGAAAGAAAGAGTTGGCAAGAATACGTAAGAAAGAAATGAAGCGGCAATGTATATGTTGAGGGAAGTTTTTTTTTAGAAGCAAATAATATTTGAGAGAGAGTAATATTATTGATGGGTAGTTAAGTCTCATCTAATAATAATAATAAAAATTAATTCGTTAACCTATCATTACCCACCGATTTGGGGGTGAATGATTTGAGGGTGAATGGAGGAGAATGTGTTAACCTACATTAACCTAGATTCACCTACATTAACCTTAAAAAAAATAAAAAGCTGGTTCCAAACGGGGTGAATGATAAATTTCACCTAGATTCACCTAGGTTCACCCCAATCCAAACGGACCATTAGGGAAAGGAAAGGAATATGCTGGATTGAGTGCTAAATTCAGGATGCTTAATTCATGCGTTTGTGGTAACTAGGAGAGCTCTTTTGTGCATTAATTATCATGTTTTTTGTATTATTATTATTAGATGGCATTTCTGCATTTTTTAAGCATGATGCTTAACGAAATGATTAATCACCTAAGTCAAACTCCTATGAACAAAGAGCAAATTGCTGAAATGGTCCTCGAAAGTGGGTTCAGGTTGCTTTTTGGTCCCTGAAAGTATAAAAGTTGCAAATCTGACCACGATATAGGCCAACGGTTGCAGATAGGTCCAAAATTTAACGACGTTGTTCAATGTTAATGGCCTACGCGCCTCATGAGTTACACACGTTAAAATAAAATTTGCTCAGGAGTGAGCTACAATCATCATTGAGGCGTTAATTTTTAACGGCTTAATTAAATTTTGGGCCAATCTGCAACCGCTGGCCAATATCGTGGACTGAGTTGCAACTTTTGTACTTTCGATGACTAAATGACAATAAGAACCTACTTTGAAGGACCATTTCAGCAATTTGGTGTATCAACAAATATAATCAATGAAATATTGTAATGCTACAGTAAATTTCGAGATACATTCTGATTGCTCAAACGGCATATATATATCCTTCCAACCACCCATCTATAGGCATTCTTTTGTTCTTCTTTCTAACCCTCAACTACAAACACATCTAGTATTTTTATTACTCATCACCATTATTCACCAACATACCTACATTTACTGAAACTTCCATGGAAACCTCCCTCAAATTCTTTGCTTTAACATGAACATAGAAAAACCTATCTGTTGCCTGTTGGCTTACTGACAAATCCTGCAAATATATTGCATTCTTATCTTCTTCTTCTTATCTACTCTACTTGCTTACAACCTTCTTTTAAATAACCTAACGACCGAGATTTGAACCATCGACCTCTATCCGAGATTTGAACCATTGACCTCTACCCTTACCTTATAAGTGATTGTTGGTTTGTTCTTGCGTTAGCAGACAAGTAGTTGAAGAAACAATTTCTTGTTATATATATATATATAGTATATTGCATTGATCAGAATACATATTCCATTCCATGTATACCAACAAGATGTTCGGAATGAAGAACAAAGCTGGTGGATGTTCTACTCCGGTGAAAGGTGGTAGCCGCAACGTTGGTGGTGGTTCTGAGGCTGCTGGGTTGGAACTCAGGCCAGGAGGCATGTTAGTGCAGAAACGGAATTCCGATTCGAATCAGAATTCCGTTTCTGTTCCCACCATTAAAGTCAGAGTCAAGTATGGATCATCTTATCATGAAGTCAACATCAGCTCTCAAGCTAGCTTTGGTAACAAACTTTGTCCAACAATTCATATTCTAAAAAGGGCATATTCTATCCATTCTTTTTATTGAAATAAATGGTGTTTAATGGAAAAAAGAAATGAATCTTGAAACAGGGGATTTGAAGAAAATGTTGGCTGAACAAACAGGGCTGCATCATCAGGATCAGAAGATACTTTATAAAGATAAAGAAAGAGACTCAAAATCATTTCTTGATTATGTTGGTGTCAAAAATGGATCAAAGCTTGTCTTAATTGAGGATGAAATTAGTAAGGAAAGGAGATGTATTGAATCAAGAAAAAATTCAAGGATGGAAAAGGCATCAAAAGATATTGCAGCCATTAGAATTGAAGTTGACAAGTTTGCTAAGCAGGTAATAATGTTACCTAAATTCGTGTAATAATGCGTCACAAGACGCCTTATTGATGTTAGCACAATATCAAATTGCGATAAAATTTTTACTTTTTAGCATACATTTGATATTTAGGATGTGAAATGAGTCATTGATGATAAGTTAAAAGGGGTTAATTTTGATTAATCTGTTTAGGTTGCAAGTGTGGAAATGGACATTAATGGTGGCAAGAAAGTTGTGGAGACAACCATATTGAATTTGACTGAACATTTGATGAACCAATTGATTAAGTTGGATGGCATTTCTGCAGAGGGGGATGTAAAATTACAAAGAAAAATGCAGGTACATTCATCTTTTTTTTAATAAATCATTGCTTTCACGATTATGGTATTGTATTATTACTTTCGTTTTTACTACTATTATTCATCGAAGCCTGATTGGATCTCGGATATAATTGTAGGTAACACGAGTTCAAAAATACATCGAAACTCTCGATAGGTTGAAGATAAAGAATTCAATGATGGGCATGAACAGGGACAATACTAAATATGCAGTAAGGCATCAACATCATCCGCAAGTCTTGACATATGAAATGCCAATATATAATCAAGATAAGCCAGACAAGAGAGACTGGCCCGGTACTAATGCAAGGCCAGCTGTTATATCAACAAAATGGGAAACATTTTGATATATCAAGTCAACTAATAATGTGCTTTTCATCTACAGCTTGTATCACAGGGAATCAATTATTGTATTATAAGAGATATTACTGGTACATAATTATAATTATAGTTATATCCTCATAAAACGATATGATCTGGCGTGGGTTCTTTAGGATTTCGATTTTATCCTTTTTGATAAAATGATATGATCGAGTTGTGGCACAAGGATGGACAAGTTTTTTGCAATATTTCATGTTGAGGTTAATAACATGTCTATTTAATTGTAAAAAGCAAGTATAGTAGAAGCATTTATCTTGTTTGTAAATATAAATAGGGCAAGAATATATGCAATTTCTAAATTTCCTAGACTATGCTCATGGTATGAGCAAGCTATATTTGTAACTTAATCTTTTAGCAATATTGAAAGTGTATGTTATCATGTGTTAGCTAAAATATACCACCTCCATATTTTATTATTCAAAGCATATCTCCTGATTTACCTTCTTCGCATACATCAGGATATGAGTGCATAGAAAATTTTAGAATGATTCGAAGATAATTCTTAAAAAATAATTGAGGTAGAGAGAATATATAAGAAAGAACATAAAAAGAGACTGTAGAATGAAGATGGGGGGTAGGGCAGTTTACAATAGCTGTTATGCAACATTATGATGGGGCCATGACCAACGAATAATGGGTTTAAAATACAGAATGGTGAGCTGCTTCTCACTAAATATATGAACATGGCATTGGCTCAATCAGAGGAATCAAAATTTCATTCATGTCCCTGCTGGTTAGGTTACTCATTATGATGATATAAAAACAAAACAACAAAAGTGATTGGCTAGAGAGTGATTGAAATACAATTATTTTTTTCAAATTCTGCTATCATTTGATTTATCATTTTAAAATGATTGTATGCGTAAAGGATATATTGTAATCATCTCAATCGAATAGCTTAGTGGAAAAGGCTATTGCTTGTAACCAGAAGGTTCTGAGATCGAAACACGCCTTATCGCTAATTAACAAATCAAAGAAAAGTACTGTATTAGACATTTAGACAAGCCGGTTGATTAACGACACTTGCAATCTCCATCGACTTGAAACATATTCTTATGCAAGTTGTTGATATTTGCCCCCTCCCTAAATTTGATTCCACTAGTTTTGGTTGAATGCAAATAACTTTATGAAGGTGTCTCGGGCATCTCTTTGCCAGCAAATTAAAGTCAAAGAATCCTCAGAAATTTATGGTTACAAGAAACACCAAAAGCAGCCTCAAATAAAGTTCACGGACTGCCTCAATCATGATTATTGATGAGTTATGCTATTGAAATTTCTCAAGGTTAATCACGAGAAAGAGGAAATTTAGAGGCAAAATACTCTAAATAATAGTAATATGTTAGATACAAAATCTAGGCATCACAAGAATGTAAGTTAGATAAGAATTAAGTAGGTGGTGAAATGCTCCAAATTTAATTATCCCTCCTTTTAAGGAGATGCTCACATTTTGAGTACACATCATTCACATATTTTTTTAGAATTTAATATATCAAAAATTCATGTTCTTGATAATGTAAAGATTACATATTCATTCACTTAATGTTGGATATATTTTTTTTCATTCAAACAATAGAAGTTACAAATAGTCAAGCGTATAAAATAAATTACATTTTCTAAACTAAGTAAATGGGAGTCTAAGCTCCAAATAAACAATTCCGTCTTCTCGACTGCTGCTGCAATGAACACTCGCTTCCTGGATGTGACTCCAATCCACGTAATGCTTGAACTTCGTTTGCTGGATGTGAGTCCGATCCCGAAGTTGTCTTGAAACGCCCGAAAATTCCACAGAGTAGGTGCTGGAATGCTGCACAAGCAACCCGAAAACGCTGCAAAGGCAGCTACGAAAGCAGAGGAAGTATGTTTTAAATATACTCCTCTGCAAGATTCTAGATCTCTTAGAAAGTGGTTCGAATACAGTATCACTAGACTAGAAACCTTGGCTAATTTTGGATATATTGAGTTAATAAAAAAGATACACTACACAAATAATACACCTAAAAGTCTTCTTGATAGATAAATCTCTTATCCGAAATTCAATTTTTTGTTTGCCAATGAATGGTTATGTAGATTTTGACTATATATGGCGGATAGTTATAATATTAATGTTTATTATTTCATATATTTTGTAGTAAGGGTAAAAAATGATATACACTAGAAAAGTTTGAATTCTTCTTTTGCATGCTCTCCCATAGAATGCCTAGTTGCCTACAAGTCTACAACTAACTAATAAGACTGTAATAAGGAATGAAAAGTATTGGAACATTTTTTATCACTTGATAATCTATAATGAAAAATATGTGTAATTATTAAATATCCTTTTTATCTTAAATTAATTGTTCTATATTAATTTACGTGATCTCCGTGACACAACTTAAAACGTGAATATCTTCAATTCTACAAGTATAAAAATTATAAAAAATTCATATTTCAAAAGTATACATTTAGACGAATCTAACAAAATATTATATGACTATATTATTCCTTATCGGCTAGTCAAAATTTATGATCAAAATTTTAAAAATTCGACTCCCAAAATAGAAATTGGACAACAATTTGGGATGAAGGGAGCGGTATTAATTGTGGCTTGATTAAAAGATACTAGTTGTTGTTGGGGATCTTTGGAGTAAAGAAACAAGGTCCTTTGCAGAAATGAGGGTCCTATCTTCGGAGCATAAAACACCCAAAACCTTAGGAATGTTCTAGCTATGAGCCTATCGCTAGTATATGTACAATTTCAATTGGTTGAAATAAAAAAAAGCTGCAATAACATATTCAGTTCCAATCATCAAATTTGTTATGATGAACAAAGCTGTTTGGGTTCGTGGATGCAAATTATTATGAAATGCGACTCCACATGTCAATAGTCAAATGGAATAAATTGCTGCCAATGAAATGATTGTTGTTTGTAAAATTGAGGATTAAGAATTTGGTTATAATTGCTTCTTTGATTCCAAAAGTCAAAGTAATGACATAAAGTGACCTTTTTAGGATGAACTGAAATATTCGTTCGTTATATCATTTGTTGGTTGATAATTTTATAAGTTAAATTAATTAGAAAGTTCATTGAAAATATAGAAATACAATTCTTAATGTCAAAATGATAATTATTTACAGGGAAAAAAATTATTGTGATACAAGTGAAATGAACGAAAAAATATAAATGAAAACATTATGTAAGATTATGTGTTGGTCCTAACTAATTATGATATTGGAAGAGTAATTTTACATTAATGGGAAGTAATGTTAGAGTGTGAATTATAAGTACACAATGTTGAGAATACATAAATCATCACATTGTTAATCTATAAGCAACGTTAATTTGGTTTTAGGTGACGTTAATGGAATTTCTAATCTTAGTTTGATTTTTATTAATTTTAATTGATTGATTATGCTATAGAAATTGTTAACTTGTTTCTCAATTAATTTTTTATATATGGCTAAGAATTGATTTTATTTATACTTTTAGTTTATACTCTCTCTGTCCTTAAAAGATTGTCACATTTTGACTTTTATTAGTCAAACATAACAAAATTTGATCATGAATTTCCATTAAACAGTAAAAATTAATATAGTCTTGTGGGACTTTGTTAGATTCATCTTAATATATATTTTTGAAATATCAACTTTTATAACTTTTTCGAATGTTGAATAATAGATATTTACGTTTTAAATCGTATTATGTTGAATATCAAAAATCAAAATATGACGATCATTTAGGAATGAAGGGAGTATATGTTAACTGATTATGTTTTAATTGATTCCTAAAAGTCTCACAATCACGAAAATAACCGAAAACAGACTAATAAGTCTTGTGGCACTTAACAATCTTTAACAATCTTTGTAGCATATCTCATTCGATTAATACTACACATTTCTTTGATTCTCGGCAAAAATTAGATATCTTTGTACGCACCTTTTTCTCAAATTCGTCGCAACGATAGACATCAAAAAAACAAATTACTTTCATATTTTCCAAAACTCTAGCATTTTCTAAAATATATTTTACCACTTCCATCTCGCCAACCTCGTTTTTGATTAAATATATAATTGACACACTTTTCAGACTTGTTAACAAACAAGCGGGTACACTGATCGGATCCTTCCAATTGTTCATCCTCCAAACCTGAAATTCGAAGAACAGTAGGTGGTAAAACAATGTTTCCTATCATCACTATTGCTAAAACAAGAGAAATATAGGGACTAATCATACCTCTAATCTCAGATTTTCGAGTTTGGTTGAGTTGTTGATCAAGTCTAGAAACAGACCAGAGTTCTTTCTATGCATATCAATATCTAAGTCTGTTAGTCTATTGAACTTTCGCAATACAACTCCGAAGTCACAACCCTGCAACATAAAGCCAAACACAATAAGTAGACACTTAGAACATACAAACCTAGTCTACTGTCACTCACTTTCAACAATTTACATAGTATAAAATTTACCTTCAAATAATATTGCCTTAATTTTAAACTCTTCACATGCCGTAATGTTTTATAGAAATCGATGAGCCTTTTCCTTCGATTAAAAGATACAGTAACATCAGCTTGTTCCAAGGAGGCTAAATCTTCAATGTGATAATCCACTCTTTTACGGGCATTTATTATCACAAGATTATGACCAAGATTTAAGTGGAAAAGTAGTTCGAGTATAAGGTATTTCAAAGAAGGGGCATTTATCACAAGCTTATTACTAGGATTTGAGTGGAAAAATAGCTTGAGTTTTATAAGTTTGAGTGTAGACGAATATATATTTATGTTCCGTTCAGCTTTGGTTGAACTCTCCACATCCAGTGACTCTAGAGACGTGCAGCTTGATACGAGTGTATTGAGAATTTGATCATCTTCATACGTAACAGACTCAAGTCTCAGTAATTTGAGATTAGGCAGACAGATTGTAGGTGCAGCACAAATAGAAAAAATTTCCCTGCAGCCTGAGTTTTTCTAGAGTCTGGAAAGTGAAAACATTGTTAGGCACCTTAATCTTACCAATAATGTTCCTTTTGAGCTCAAGGTGTCGCAATATTTGAGGATGAAATTTGGCATAAGAAATACCAAGAAGGCTGTTGACATGTGTTCTGTCAGCAAGTTTTATCGACTCAAGAGATGACGAACATGAGCTTATAAGTGTAGCAAGACAATCCTCGTTCTCGTAGTATAATCGACCAAGTTCGAGTGCCCTGAGTTTGGGAAGACAAACAAGTGCTGGGACAATGAGCAATATGTGGCCTTCAAGCCTCAGGGACTCCAATGTTTTACACGTGAAGATGCTGCTCGGTAACTGAATTTTAGGTTGACCACTATCATAATGCATTATAAAATCAAGAGACTGAATATTGTTGTGCAAACTCAAAACCCTGTTTACAAAGTTTGCGAAGTTTTCCCATTGAGATAATGGCATACGAGTAATGTTGAAAGCGAGTTTGGGGACATACTTCCATACATGGTTCCACCTTTTGGATAAAACAGAGGTGGCTACAGAATCCTTCGTCGGAACAAACGATAAAACATGACACAGAATATCATCGCAAAGATGGCTGATTCTATCATCAGATAATCCAATAGATTCTCTAGACCTCATGAGGAAATAAAAAAACCTAGGTTTTACCTTAAAAGTGGCCCGTGGAATACTAATAACATAATTATTTTAGAGTTTGAATACAACTAGGACTCAACCATCGTAGTCGTTCAAGGGGTTATTATCAAGAAATAATGATTCCAATTTTTTGTATCAATTAATAACAATAGAAGATTTATTATGTTATGGAAATATTATTATGGTAATAATAAAGTGACGTAAATTTATGGTAATAATATGTATGTGTTGTGCCTAGTGCTGTTAACGAACCGGGTTCGAGCGGGTAACGGGTTACCCGGACGGGTTTTTATTTTACCGAGCCGGCTAATTAGCCGGTTATAACGAGTCGGATAGAAAATGTATTACCCTCGTATCGCTCGATGAGGATACGAGCGGGTACCGAGCCAGGGTTTTTTAGCCGGGCAACCGAGTAGTGTTCAAATTCATTGACCTTCTTATATAAATACAATTGCTATATTCCTAACATTTGCCCAATTTCTTTATAGTGATAATTTTCTTGGTCCTCCAAACAAAGTGGGGTTATACAGAAACGTACATTGTTTAAAAGACAAGTTATGGTAAATCACAAAGCTCATTTTAAGTAGTCATCAAAATGGAGGACCCAAATAAGTTACTCATTGCCCTGCAATAATTAGGTTGTAAGAGAGCACTTGCAGAATAATTTGGGAAATTAAATTCAATAAATATTCAAACATTTTTCCTTAAATGTATCCACCAATATAAATTATTTGAACAACATTTAAAATCAATGACGAGTACATCAATAGGAAACAATAGTCATTTAAGAAGCTTCAGCAGTTGGTTGGGTAAGTCCAGATTTAGTCAGCAACTTATCCAATGAATCAGGTGCATGCACTTGGTACTTCACTTTTCCATTACTAAGGAACACCTCGGCTAGTTCAAGCTTCTCTGAGGTCAGACTTGTGCTATCCATAGTCTTACTGAGCACCTTGAGCACAAGATCGACCGCTTCCTCCCTCGAGATATCATCTTTGTATTCCTGCTTCAAAATTGATTGAGCGGCTTGATTGTTTGCCCCAATCGCTGCAGCCTTCCAACCACCATAATTTCCACTTGGATCGCTCATGTACAGCTGGAATCCGTAGTTTTTGTCCCACCCTGCAAAGAGGAAAGAAACGCCAAATGGGCGGAGCCCGCCAAACTGAGTGTAACCTTGTTTGGTATCACATAGCGACTGGACCAGCTGTTCTACAGGCATTGGTTCCTGGTAAGAAAAAGTGTAGCGTTGAGCTTGCACTCGAGCAGTGTTGATAAGGATATTAGCATCAGACATAATACCAGCTACAGCACAAGCAACATGGTCATCAATCTTATACATCTTCTCAGTAGATGTGGAAGTCTGGAGGAGCTTCGAAGTGACTTTCTTCTCACCAACCAGTACAACACCGTCTTTAGACAATACCCCAATAGCGCTCCCTGCATTTCCGATTGCCTCCATGGCATACTCCACCTGGTAAAGACGACCTTCTGGGGAGAAGATTGTAGTACGACTGTCGTACCTTCGGGACATTTTATATTCTGTAGGAAATTCAATTATTAGTACATTCAGAAGACAAAATTATACTACTAACCTTTGTTTGAATAAAAGAAATTAATGTTAAGTCAGTAAACTACCTATGATTATTATCTATTGCAAATTACGAAGTAGAAGATAGTGTTTGTGTTTCAGTCTTCGGTCAATTTGAAAACAGCATGTCTATCTATCCAACCCCCCCCCCCCACACACACACACACCATACTTGCTTAGGCAGGAGCCTTTTTAGAGGCATTGGGGCATGTTGTTGTTGTTGAATCATAACTCAAATTTTGGAAAGGTGGCTTTAAATATTACCACAATACAAAGCAGTTGCAGCAAAGCTGAAGCTCTACTATTATGGCTTTTTAGCCGTTGGTCACATGAGCTATCTTGATCTTTTCTACGTGATCCTTGTAGTATTAGTTCTTTTCTGTGGCGCCCCTTAAACTATTGTTCTTTTCTGAGATGGCCCCTGAGTCCTTTTCTATCAAATCTAAATATAAAATGACTATTGTACCCCTACTACTACTACTCAAAAGAATAAGGTTTAAAAATAAGAGGGTGGAGATTTATTTTAGTTATGGGGGGTTTTGTGGTGGGGTGTGTTGAAAAATAAGACGGTGGGGATTTATTTTAGTTATGTAAATATTTAAAATTGTGATTCTAGTCTTTTTAGTAGTGAAAGGGATACAACAAGGCATCACAGAAAAGAAAGTAGTTTAGGGGGCAGCCCAGAAAAGAACTAATACTAGAAGGACCTCATAGAAAACATAACGATAGTGAGGGGGCAAGCTGCTAAAAAGCCTACTATTATTACTGAAATACAACAGTACAATGTTGCCAGAACAAATATTTACATTAGAGACCATACAACATCAGCAAGCAGTAAATTCAACAATTACTGATTTTGGTGACCTTTAAGCGAAAAACCTAATATATCATTTTCAGAGTTGAAGAAAACCTTATTTTATGACATATAGGTCGTTAATAGTTTAATGTATAGAACTGATAATGAAGGAAAAACTAAATACATATCTAGAACAATTGCATTGAGTTTTGCCTCTTTTCCAATTACATACATCAAACACACCAATAAGTCATATTTTCCATTCTAAAACTACACGACCACAATTAACAGTATATCCCTCATTTTATGAAGATGAAAATATATCAGTCATTATTCAAAGGGGCCTATTTCATTACATTGCACATATAATCAAGCATTCAAGAACCTATTTCGTTAACCAATGACAAGCGCAGAAGTGCGTAGAGATCATAGCTTTTGAAATGGCTATCTCAATGTAGGAAAACAGGCTACTTACCTACACAATTAAGAGCTTGTCTATCACACCGAAAATCAACCGATGTTTTTAAAATAGAGCAGAAAAAGAGACGGTTAAAACCTTAAATAACTCGTTACAAGTACAATATAAAAACAACGGGCAGTAGACTTTACTTTCATGCAATGACATTACATAAAATACCTTTAAGCAGAATTACCTCATCAAACTACTTCTCATACACTAGTATCTAAATTTGAACTCATAAAAAGTATAACAGAAGATACCACCTCCACCCCTATATGACCATCCAATCTATTTTTTCAATGTCCAAAATCAACAAACTTTGCGGTAATAACTGAAGCACACCACTTCTACATGACTTCAATTTTCATGTTAATAGTAAAATAGGTTAAAAATACTAAATTCCAATACATTAATTAAAAAATATTAGACGCAAAATCCAAAAATTGAGTTCAAATTACTCCCTCCATCCCTTTTTGTTTCGGACATTAAGACCCACACAATTTTTTAGGCAAATTCGAATCACTCTCCCAATTAATATTTTCCCTCCAATACTTTTATTCACTATTGGATCAAAATAAGAACCCTTTAAGGAATTTCTATTCTGGAAAATGTCCCTTACATTTGGGCAAGTGGGCATCAAAATCAAAACTAGGGAGCGGTTTGTTTACCCTACTTTAGTATTACCAACATTGGCTCCGCCAGGCCGTTCGACTGTTGCCATGGCAACCGGTGGAATTTGGAAACGTTAAATTGAAGTTTTTGTTATTTAATCGAAAAATTAAACAATTAAACCTGTGTTTTGGTTGCTGCTTGCTGTTTGCTGATTGCTGCTGGGATTCTCAAACAGCAGAGGGTTCTGTTCGTTCTGTTGCTGATCTGTTGATACACACACCAAAATAATTGTACTGTAATTTGTAAGTGAGAAGTGAGAAGGCTTATAGGCTATTGGACGGGCTTCTATAGTGGGTTACGACTTACGATGGATCGATTAAATGCACTAGTTTACCAAAAAAATCAAACTGAGTTGGTTGTTATTTTTCGGTTAAATTTCATAAGGCTTATGTAGTAAAAACTTGCATTGTCTATTTGTCTATATGGCAATTGACAACTAAAGTTGTATGCGAGTCCAACTTAAGAATTTTTGGTTCGACTCATTACTAAACAAGTTAAAATTGGAATAGAGCCAAGTCATTCCGAGCCAAGCTCCGAATTAAATTAACAAAATTTATTTTAGTAAATAACTAATAAAATGAATTAAAATGTAACAAATAATAAAAGCAATTAACGTGTACTAATGTAGATAACACAACTAAAGAGAATTGTTATGACCATTTTGCCACTTGAAGTTATTATTTCACCCTCTTCTTTTTCCTCTTTCTTCCTCACCTTCCTTATTCAACTCACAAAACAACCATCACCCGCTATCATTTTACCTCAACCTAATTTGAAAGCTTACATACACCTCATCCCAATTCAAAAACCCACCTTGGTACCTTACCTCCCTCACCAATTTTTAACGTGGCCCTTTTTAAAGTCGAAAATGGAGATGCACTTGCAACGGAAGTTTCAAAATCAAAATGTACCAATCATTTAGAGACGAATGGAATATTAAAATTTAAAAAATTCATATTATGAAAGCTCTTTAAAAGATGCATCTAACTTTATAAGTTTTATATATTTTTTTAGAATAAGGAGTGATTAGTAATTATTGGTCAAAGTTCAATTTCAGATGTCAAATTCACATTAATCGGGAGGGGGAAATCTACACTAACAACATGACAGAGGCACGGACACCCAGGACCTCAAAATGTAGAGATTGGATCGATAACCACTAGCCCTAGGCTACGGGCTTTACAACATTATTTTGCAAAATTTCTAGCATCATTAAATTGCAATAGAATTAACATTATTAATAGAGATGTTGACAACAAAATAACAATAATAAATTGAAATGTTTACTTTTATCCAAAATAATAATAACACATAATAAGGCAATAAGAAATACAGTTGAAATGATGAGATCTCGATTGAAACGTGCAATAACCGAAGTTTTAAAAGGTATGATATCAAGATTCAAGACTCACCTTCCCTTCGTACTTGGCTGGCGCCCAACAACTATTACTCGTCCACCTAGTATGACTATATTTTGTCCTCCTCCTAACTCCTAATTAAAAAACAATCAATTTGGTGCCCATTTTTGATGTTTTCCTACTAATCACTATACATTACATCAATACAAATGTTGCTATATATATGTATGACTAACATGTGAGGTCCTTCACACCTCAAACTCTCACCACCTCTGTGTTTGCTATTTCCTAGGATATTCTCTTTCTCCTGCTTCATTTCTTCACCTAATTACAACTAATATAATCAATTTTTTGTATTTGTACAACCCATTTGTTAGTATACTTAGTACTTGTGATTTGTTTCAACTGTTGTTATTTTGAAATCAAGAATGGCATCATCACAACCCAAAAATGTTGGAATTCTTGCCATGGAAATTTATTTCCCTCCTGCTTGTATCCAGCAGGTACTTCAAATAACCATACCCTTTTTCTATATGGTTATTCTTATTGGAATTTGATTTTTCTAGCTTTTTATGTGATTGTATATGTGTGTTGACCAAGATCATATTTTTATCGATGAAGTTGTCTTTTATGGTATTTTATTCACTTTCGATTGGTGGGGTGTGGAAAAGATTCAATTTTGGACATCAACATGTCTCAATGTCTCTTTAAATGAGGTAAGGGAAGGGACGGTCGGATATTACGCAGTCTTACCTCTGTGATAACAGGGAGACTCTTCCCGAATTGAGCCAAGACTGAAGTGCGAAAAAGTATCTATGTTTGGTTTAGATGTTAACAGATTTGCATTCAGCCATAGATATATACGTGAAAGTTGAATTTCAGTTTAGGCATTTTTGTCTGTTATAATTTGTATATACTGGGGATAGAGTAATTTTTCTTTGATTTGTGATTGTGATGTTTGATTAATGTACGCCTATAGGAAGTACTGGAGGCTCATGATGGAGCAAGTAAGGGGAAATATACTATTGGCCTTGGACAAGATTGCATGGCTTTTTGCAGTGAGGTTGAAGATGTTATCTCTATGAGGTATTGATTTGCATCTATGAGTTGGCAATCACTTTCAGAAATGATTAGACGCTCAATCGTCGAATGAAATAATATCATTTGGCAAATTAGTTTAGAAAGATATATAGTCTATATAAATGTGGATTGTAGTAATTCTGAAATGAACATAGAAGCAGCCATGGATTCTGATATTTCTTGTAATATGCGAAGGATCTGTGTCCACCACTAGGACCATAATTTGTAATCATTATCTTTCCAAGAAGCACATGAGAATCTAGGATCGATTTTTAATGTTGTGATAGTGATTTTGAAAAGTTTATACTAGTATACATTAATAGATGTCGAAACTAAGCTCTACATTAATCTCTCGTTAACACTACTTCTTCTTCAGTTTGACAGCTGTTAGTTGGCTTCTAGAGAAATATGGGGTTGATCCAAAGCAAATTGGTAGATTGGAAGTTGGAAGTGAGACTGTTTTAGATAAGAGCAAATCTATCAAGACATTCTTGATGAAGATTTTTGAGGTATTGTAATTAAACTAGATTTAACTACTTCAGAAGATGTAATATTTGTCTCATACTTACATTCCATCATTTATTAACCTCCACCATGATCTTTGTCAAATCCTTAGAAATCTGGAAACGCTGACATTGAAGGTGTTGATTCCACCAATGCATGCTATGGAGGAACTGCAGCATTACTCAACTGTGTCAATTGGGTGGAGAGCAGTTCGTGGGATGGACGTTATGGACTCGTTGTTTGCACAGACAGTGCGGTAAGTTTTATGGTACTCAGGCATGTTTATTGCCAAGTAGTTTGCATTTATCCCCAATCACAAGAGTAGTTATTTTATCATCAACTGTTCAGAAATTATATTTGACAGTTTTCAATTTGTGGCAATACTACCACATGGTCCCTCTCCCCCTCAATTTTTATTGGTTTTTCCAAGTGTTATACCTATTGATTAAACTTTGATATGTACTATATATGAGTATGTTGATGTCAATTCATAGTCGTTTCAAGCTATAATAGGGACTTCATAGAAATCTACTAACATAAGTTCCATGTAACAGGTCTATGCCGATGGACCTGCTAGGCCAACTGGAGGAGCTGCAGCTATAGCTATGCTCATAGGGCCTGATGCTCCAATTGCATTTGAAAGCAAATTGAGGGGAAGTCATATGGCACATGTATATGATTTCTATAAGCCCAATCTAGCTAGCGAGTATCCGGTAATTCTCTTTAGTTTCTTAAATATTTAACTACTGATGATGCCAGGAGCATCTTTAGTCTCCATTTTATATTTGCAGTCTTCAAGTGCTTGTGCTCTTTCAGAAAACTAATGGCATTTGGCTTTCAGGTGGTTGATGGAAAGCTCTCACAGACCTGTTATTTGATGGCTCTAGATTCTTGCTACGAGACATTGTGTAAAAAGTAAGTTGTTGAATAAGCTCATAACTTCCATTTTCAGATGCAATACTCAGGTTCGTTGGAGTCCCAATCCTTTTTTTGCATACTGCAGATATGAAAAATTGGAAGGAAAACAGTTTTCAATCTCTGATGCTGATTATTTTGTGTTTCACTCTCCTTACAACAAGGTAAATTTTGTCATCATTGTTGGACAAACTCTAAAAATAGACCATCAGGTTGGTAGAAGCACCTTAACGTTTTCTTTAAATCTTGCAGCTGGTGCAGAAGAGCTTTGCTCGATTGTTGTTCGATGACTTTATGAGGAATGCCGATTCCATAGATGAGGCTGCAAAAGAAAAGTTTGCACCTTTTTCATCATTGACTGGTGATGAAAGTTACTCAAGCCGTGATCTTGAAAAGGTCCGCATTAGCTCATATTTTTTCTGCTCCCGACTGCCTATTTAGTGTTCTGATTCCAGCTTTGTGTTGAGATTTAACCTTTTTAGTTTGAAGAATAACAACAAAATACTCCAATAGTCATCTAGAAGATGGATTACTTACTGTCATTTGTTATTGATGTGTTTGCAGGTAGCACAACAAGTTGCGAAGCCATTTTATGACATAAAGGTGCAACCAGCTACCCTCATCCCGAAGCAAGTTGGTAACATGTATACAGCATCACTTTATGCAGCTTTTGCATCCCTCCTCCACAACAAAAATAGCGCATTGGTAAGTATTTATATTGTCTAGCGAGCTAATCTCACTTTTTTGCACGATTGGGCTTATCTTATCTTATAAGTACCTTCTGCAATTACAGGATGGAAAACGTGTGATGATGTTTTCATACGGTAGTGGTTCAACAGCAACAATGTTTTCTCTTCGTCTTAACGAGGGTCAACACCCTTTCAGCTTGTCAAACATAGCAACTGTCATGAATGTTGCAGAGAAATTGAAGTCCAGACATGAGGTATGCTGGATTCTAAATAATCATTATGTTGTGATTTTAACGATATTTCTAATGGTTGTATTATCTATTGCAGTTACCTCCAGAAAAATTCGTCGAACTAATGCAGCTGATGGAGCACAGATATGGAGCTAAAGACTTTGTAACAAGCAAAGACTGTAGCCTCTTGGCTCCAGGCTCCTATTATCTCACTGAAGTGGACTCTATGTATCGCAGATTTTACTCCAAGAAGGAATCGGAGAATGGAAAGTTGGCCAACGGTCACTGAAGCTCCTTGGAGCAAGCACCGATGTGCAAAGAAATGACTGTTCTTTCAGTTTTATAGTATTCGGCAATAAATAGTAAGAATAACTGCCTTATTTCAGTTGAGTCATTGATAAGTAGGACAATGTAACTTATTATGCAGTAATGTACTGATGAGATTTCAACGAACAACTTATTTTATTGTACTGTAAGAAGAATTGAGTGATTTTATTCCGCAATGTATTTTCTGATGTTTCTCAACTCTCATTCCGTATCTAGTGTTTCAAATGTGCTATAGAATTTGGTGTATTTAACAGTTAATACTTTTTATATTATTCGTGTAATGTTATAAGGACAAAAATTGAATAGAACCAGGAAAATCGACTCAAATTAGTCGACGTTTCTTAAAATTGGTTACATGCGGTTTAGTGAAAGCCCCACAAAGAATTTACGTTGAATGTCATCTGTAAGCTTGGTCACAAGGACCTAAGGAGTAAGGACTCTGTACCATGTCTTAGATATATAGACGACACCGTATTCATTTACAACATAATTATGTACCACTTTTACAAACTCAATTCATCTATAAACACAAAAATGATTTATCATGCTACATTGTGAAGAATGTCGGTATAAATATCTAACAGAGATGACCTACAGGGGGTGAAAAATGGAGAAGAAAAAAGCTTCCTACTATGGAGTCTTTGTCTCACACAAGCCCCATCTCAGCAACTGTAACTCTGCAAGGATGATCGATATTGGCTGCATGGTTAAAAGTTTTAAACAGTTAACCACTGCAAAATAAATGTGTACCGGAAGACAGGGCTAGCGGGGAGGGGGGGGGGGGGGGGGGGGGGGGGGGTGGTGGTTGTGTTTGTTTGAGCGTGTTCAGGTCAAGCTGATAAGATTCATATCAAATTGTTAAGTTTTCTTGAATTGTGACAAAAGTCCCTGTTATATTGCCTCCTATATCTGGAAATGTTTCATTCCCTTCAAGAGGCTTAACATTTCCAGTCTGATCTACTTCAACTGGATACTTTAACAGGTGACCAATTATGTGAGATTCTTCATAATCCTCTGCAAATTGTTTCCAGTTAAGCTCAGCCAGTGATCTTACTCGTCTCACGCATTCAAGACTCTCTGGTTGCATGAAACAGTTCTCAAGAAATCCGATGTGCTCAGCCCAGAGTGACATCCTATATCCATAGATCTGTATGTTCCATAAGATTAACAACATGGTTATGAACATGACCAATAGTGAGAAATTAAAACGTCGAAATACAGTAAAGGAAAACTTAAGGTTGGTTACTTTGGTCGGCATATATAAGCAAATTAACAGACTTCGATGGATGTAACAAAATAATTAATAAAGAAATCTCAGAATGCTATCAGATTATACATCACAGTAAATAAATAATTTAGAAAGAAATCTAAGAACGCTTTCAAAATACACATCAAGCAGTAAATGACTAATTCAGAAATATGAGAATGCTATCAAATTATACATCAAACAGTCTATGAGAAAGAAAAAAAAGATACTTGAAAAAGTAGGAGAAATGTCAGAGGCCACTGGAGAATCTAGGCAACCTTAATTTGTTCAGGTTCTGACATGAACCAATGTTTAGAGAAAATATTTCCACCAGGATCGATATCCATGTTTAAGTATTAACAAATATAGAGACTAATCTCAATAAATATATAAGAGGAGAAAAGATACATCATCAAAATATAGCACATCGCTCGTGACAACATATAAAACCGAATTCCATGTCACAAATAGATACCTACATGTCCTTGAGGACCACTCTCTTTTGTTGCCCAAGTATAATTAGGTTGATATGCGCCCATTGCAATCTCACTGTCCCTCGTTCCTTCCATAGACCTCTGGTTGATATTTGCAGAGCCCACTAGAACAAATTCGTCATCTACAATCATACCTTTCGAGTGAACATAGATCATAAACCGCCTTTTTTTGTTGTGTGCCTGAGTTTGAGAGAGATGTCTTAAAATATGAAAAAAGTGGAAAATGTTAAAAAGACCTCACACAATTGATAACTATTAAGCAGATAAATTGGAGGCACCTGCATTGTATTAGCCATGGAAATTTCTCCTTCCCCATTTCCGGGAGCCTCGAGATTGCCCAAGCAGAAAAAGTTTAGGTAATCTTGAGGCTCATAGATCTTCTCGAGACCTTCCTCCACCAATGCTTTGTATATCATCTTGTACATCATTTGCATTGTATTGAACTGACATCAAGAGTAAGTATCAGTAGAAATGTAAAATAAATTCACTTAAGAATCCATTTGAACATTTTGATTCATAATCCTTCAGTAACAATCTAAAAATTCCCTTCAGTAGTTCAGTTCTTGGCAACTTCTGCTAATTGTCCATTCTAACGACTTCGAGATGATTTTTTTGAAGGAGAATTGACAATAGCTTGACATTGAAAAGAAGAGCCGTTATGCAGCAGACTATCTAAGCTATATTGCCTAAAACATGAATCAAATGTAAGAAGATAAAACACAAATTTTGATAGGAAGATAAGTATAAACAGCAACAAGAATTACCTTTAGACATGGAAAGGTCGAATGACTATTGCCAATATTACTAGAGGTAACTGACAGGGTGTTTTGAGTTATAAATACTTGTTTAAGTTACTACTGATATATATAATTGTTAAAAGCGGAACAACTTAATCATAGTCTTTACCTAATAATGGACAGATAACTAAAGAAATTAAGTCAATTATATGTCGTCTCACATGGTCCAGAATAGGTAAATGACTTGATAAAAATGTTAACATACCTGCCAAAACAGTATCCTTTGAGTAGGAGCACTAGAAGGAATACCCTCTGGCCACATTGGAACGACAATATATGCTGAAAACCTTTCGTTTGCCCTGATCTTGCTGATAATCTTAAGAACAATCTCCATTGGTATCAAGTTGTTTGCTCCTACATTATATAATTGCAAAATCATTACCTTTAACATGTTATCTGAAGCGCAAAGAATTTTCTGTAAATGGAAATCATAAAATCATAATCGCAAAGAAATATAGCTAAATAATAATTGTCGTAAGAATTGATGTCAGATTGATCTATAGCACTATCTTCCAATCTGTCTGAAATTACCATACCTAAATCTTTGAATTCGCTCCAATTGTATGATGATCCAAGGAAATACTGATTCTCTATGTAAATGAAATGTTGTGCTGAACGAATGGCCTTTACATATGCAGTATGTATACTCATGTCTATAAGTACATTCTTCCCACAAACCAGATTCTGTTTCACGCATTAAAGAAATCACGTCAGTTCATCAGCTAAACATAATGATACTGTTGAACACAGGAACAAAGGATACCTGACCTTGTTTGTTGCCTCCTTTGGATCTTTGGGGAATCCTTTGACAGAGTTCGAATCAATTGAACGGAAGATCTAAAGAAACAGTGGAAGTAAGGTAGTTAAATTAATATTTAACCTAACGATAGATGTGCAGTTTGATGTACCTGAACATGCCAAGAATCTGGATGATCGTCAGGTATACTGGCAGCTTCTTCTACTCCTATAACCTCCGGAATTCTGTTAAGTTTAAGTAAGGCATCATCATAAAAAGACTTTATCCGAATTTTATGGCTCTTCGAAATCTTCATCCAACGCTCTTCAAAGTTTGTTAGAATATCATAAGCCGCTGGACCATCAATTCGACTATGTAAATCATGCCAGGGTTCTCGCGGGCATCCTTGAGCAGGAACCTTCATATGTGAAAGCATGGCATGATTTTTCATATAGTTGCAGAGAACCCGCATGATTTATAATCATATTTCTCCTGTATAACTAGTCTAATTAAGATATTTTTCCTATATTTCTCCTGTATAAGCAGGGCATAACTTTTCATATAGTATATAGTTGCAGAGAACCCGCATGATTTATCAACTTCAACATAAACATGTCCCGATGCCTTTGAAGAAGCTCCCACCTAATCAGGGTATGGGGGGCCGAAAAGTACGCAGCCTTACCTTTGTGATAACAAAGAAACTGTCTGCAAATTGGCCCAAGAGTAAGAACGAACATCACCCAATACTTCACAAATAGATAAGAAGCATATGCATTAAAGTGAACCATGAAGGTTTGTTCCATCATATGCGAGATCCAGAGAATTTAAAATCTTTGACTATATAGGACATGGAAACACATATTTAGTTATGTTTCATAACAAAGCTAGCCTCAGTAAGACATAACTACGAATAACTTTTCTGTAGCTCTTTGGATCTGCTTCTGTCAATGATACAAAATCCATATAATTCTGGTGTTGATGTATAAAACAGTATCAATTAGCTGAAAGTCCAAGAGATTACCGCGTAATTGGGATTATGATAATCGTCTTTATGGACAGTTTCCAACGTGCTGAAAAGTGGATGTTGTGGAGTGTCATATCTTCCCTTGCACAAGTCAAGGCCTCCAATAAATGCTATGATCTTTCTTCTACCATTATCTGCTTCAACATCTACTACAACCGTCTTTTGATGATGAGTATATATTCCTACTTCCTAACAACAAATGACAGTTTCAGAAAATTAAAAGCTAAAATTGGAACACAATCAGGAAAAGACAGGGAGGAACAAAAAAGATAACACCTTCGGATGAACTGGTATATTCATCATACACATATATAATATGAACGCTCTGTGTGGTAAACAAAAAATCGTGCATACACATGTATAAGAGAGAATGTGGCAAGTCGTCAAATTATTTAACTTAATATATATCTCAACCCAACCTGTTTTTTCGCCCAGCTATGTCTTTTTCCTACTGACCGAGGATTGAGAAGCACTTGCACTGAAGAATGCTTAAAGAAACGACGAGTTTCCTCATCGTTTGTTTGCATGATTCCTTCCTGCATTGAAGAAATGGAAATATCATTAGACATAAGCAGAAATTCAATAACCATAAGAGATATACTGTTTCTACAGTGTTTCTCGCCTTTTCGATAAACCCCTCCAAGGATCACACACATAGAAGGGTTGCTGATGAAATCTCCAAGGGGAGCAACTGCTTAACAACTTACCATTATTTACTATTAGCATATTGGGAATTTTGCAGTCATCTATTCAAATTATGGATTCTGAATATGACCATTAGTTCTAGCTTATGTTGTATGGAATATTACAAATTTGAATGACATAACGAATACCTGAAAAGTGAAAAGCAATAAAATGGAAACAAAAGCCATAGACCGACAACAGTTTCTATACCTTGAAAAACTGATGCTATCATAGAAAGAGATACAAAATGTCATATCTTACAGTTTTATAGCCTAGGATACTTTTAGAAGTAGGATCATCCCATACTAAGAGCAACACCCTCACACCGTCTTGAGACTTTATTTTGAGAAGCTCCCCCAAAGTCCTACTTGTTATATCATCATCGCGAACTAGTCTAACTAAGTGGTAAACGGACCAGCCAGTAATATATATCAACCGACGAGCCCCACAGATAGCATTATAGATGTCATTCCAGCACTGTCCATGATGATACCGCAAGCCATCCTCTATACTTATATCTGGCAACGCCCCCTCAGGAACATGAGCATCTTGATAAAGATTAACTTGTCCACCTCGCCTAAGCGGGAAATAAGTACCAGGTACCCCTTGAAGTCCCACCCCACCTTTGTAGAGGGGCACTATCTCCACTGGTGTATACTGAATCGATAAACTCAAAACTGCTCCAGCCTTACATTGCTTACCATTAGAATTAATTATAGGGAACGTGCCATCGACTTTGACACCTGAACATAATTGGTGTATTGAGATGCCAACAGAGCCAATAGTCTCGGATCCTACAACATCACTATCTTTGACCTTAAAATATACTTCTGAAGCATAATGTGCCACAGGAACATAAAAATGTTGCATCCAAACAGGATTTTCATCATCTTTCATAACGTAAGTCCTACCAATCACTGCACCAGACACCGATATAGTAACATAAGGATCACTTGTATCCTTACTTGATCCCGCCCCCTTGCTATTGTTTCCCGACGAAATTCCAAACATGTCTCCAATTCTTTTATGCAATACATCCATGTTGGGCAGATTCTTGGCTTCCTTCACCCAAATATCTAAATTTCCATGCAACAAAAACACCCTAGGAGATCCCTTAAAGGCCTTGCATGACACAATTTGATGTGGAGAGCCTAGAGACACCACATCGAGGTAATTAAATTCAGCCATGATGGCACCAAAGGCTCCCTACTATCACAAAACAATGATCAAGGATTCATTAATCAGAAGACCAACGGTCAAAAGTGTCACCATTATATAATGCTTGGAACCTAGGATAGCTGATTACTATCTTAATATTCCCAAAGCCAATTAAATAGCATATCATAGGATCCTCCGCATGCAACAAATGAGAAGGTGAAACACCATTAACAAATTGCATAAAAATAACTCTAATATAATTATTGGTAAGGAGTATTTTATTTGTCGAGGTAAACTAAGGCGAAGAATGCATTCCTCAAGGAAAATTAGAAGTGCCCATGTCACTGATCTAAATCAAGCCAAAAAGTACATTTCAACCGGAATGTCAAGAAAATGTTGAACCAAAGCCGGGGAATAAGAAGTTTGAGTAGATGAGATTTTTTTTAATGAGATAGATGGATGAAATAAATTCAAGCCCATGGGAACGTATAGGATGAAAAGATAGTGGCCCTGATCTCGGATGTTAGGACGCTATGCAACATGTATAGTTTGTAGACGATCCTCTCTTACATTTTACGTGACATTTTCTCTTAGACTTCGTTAAGCCACATTTCACATGTTCTAATTCAAATTAGTTTTTAAAAACAACCAAGCCACATGTCATGATCGCAACCAAGTGAAACATAGAGTGTCCCGGTGTATGTCTATTCCCCTGTAGACAAATTTTTTTTGTGAAAAAAATGTTCCACCATCAACCCAAATGCGGAGTCCGTATATGTTTGATCATGAAACTGAATGGTTATTTATTCAATAAATGTTGTTTAATTATGACAAATTTTGTTAAAAAACTTTCTCATGCAAGGTAGAAAAGCTACAACAAGACGTATAATTCATGTTAACAACACATATCTAGTATATTGAGGCCTAATTTACCAGTCTTGTCAATTGTCACCACAATTTATCTGCATTCTCGAAAGCATCTGTGCCAAATAATTCAATCACAATTATCTAACCAACATTTTCATATTGACATCATTAGATATAATTTTTTTGCAAAAGATTTGATGTGAATGATCTATCTCTTGCGTTTAGACTTCAAGGATGTCGAGGATTGTGAGTTGCTATGCCAATTGCGCTTCCTTTGATTGATGAACCAATTGTTTATTTGCTTTAGCTGCAATCCTGTGTCTTCCACAAGCTTTGCCTTGTCATCTTCCTGCATGTATGTAACCGAGACTAGATTTAACTTGGAGACTCTTAACTAGATATGTCAATTTGGAAACAGTCGACCCCCCTTACCCCACTTAAGTAGGAGTCTCTTCAAATGCATTGGAGCTTGTTAATGTTAGTCTTAACCAAAGATGAAGGATTTATTTATTTATTTATCTTGCAGAAGGCCCTTGACGAAAATGTTACTGATGTTTAGACCATTTTGCATTATGTTTTTGGATGAATTCATGTTGGGGTGGGAGATTTGATGTAGTGAGTGGGTACATACTTCTAAGAGTAGAGGTCGAGGGTTAAAACCTCGGAATGTAGGTTTTAAAAAAATCATGAACAAGTTGAATCAAGTTTTGAAGTAGCTTACAGTTGGGTATGGCCACTTCGCGTGTTCCTGCCACCAGTTCTTTAACACTGATGTGGTGTCACCTGGTAATTTCCCAGCCCTTCTTTTCCTCAATATTTCCTCCCTCACATCTTCAATTTTCGACCTGAATCCCTGCATCGCAACAGATGTTAGTAAACAAAGATGTCTGTGGTGGTTATTGCAAATTCACGCACTGATATCTCTTCTATCGTAACATTTAACACGGTTGATTAGCAATTGAATACTAATATACGGAGTACATATGTTCATCAATATATCTCAGTAGATTTTACCTGTTTGAACTCAATCTTTAGTTCTTGTCGAACTCGATCCATCAAAGTTCTCTCTGATTCTGTGGGAAGCAATGGACCAAGTCCCATCATGTCGTGTGCCTCAGATGCTCCTGATTGATCCAACGAGAAATCCGATACCAACTCATCCTCATCATCTGACATAGTTGCACCTGTTCCATCTCCAAGAATTGCTCCTAAGGAGTGCCAAAGCATCATTTATAGTCATTGTTTTTTTACATTGAACGCCCGAGTATTGGCCATATGATAAATTCAGGATAGGATTTTGTAAACACCATAACTAATTGTCACAACTTCAACGAACTAACTATTAGTACGATCTAGTTCAAGAAAACAGGATAAGTGAGATACTATATCTTGATAAAGGTCTTGTATTTGCAATCACTTTTTTTGGTTACTTAATATCGATGTTGAGATTGTTTGCTAAAAATTTACATATTCTTGACAATCAAAAAAATAAAACTTAAAAGATCTTTGCCATCTTCCTCCGGTTGCTTTAGTTCAATAATCACGTTAGTGTTTATTTGAGGCGCAACCCATAACAATTTGTACCATAAAAGGCTTCAAGCTGATAAATGGCGAGTCTCAATCTGTATATCGACTAATACTTTTTCTTAAAGGGACAGAAACTAGACCACTAATTTAAACCGGGAGACAAACAGAGATCATAAGACCAAAAAAGTGAGATAACCAAAACTTCATGTCCTTAGTTAAAGGAGATAAAAATGGCTTGATTATTCTCGACACTTTTCTTAAGGTCAAAGTTATATGAGAAGAATGTGTAATTCACCATTTGACGCAACATAAAGCTATTGCAAATTATTTGGCACGAAGACTTGTTAAGGAAGATGATAACTGTTCTGCTAGGAGAATCCACCGAGGATGCACTCCAGCCACCAAAATTCAATCGAAGCTATGAACTCTTCAACTCCAGCATCTAAGAATTAACAAGAACCTACTTCGAATTTCAGATAATGTAAGCCTTAATGACGATCAAGGTGATTTCGTTGTAATACTGAAAGAAAACAAAGTTCTAAATGCACACTTTACTTTTACATAGGTTCAAGCTTGTCAAGACCCCAAAAAATGAATTGATTCGCCAATATTATAAAATTGGTCCATGTGGGGATAAAATATATGTCCAAACAGGCAAGCTTCATTACAAGATCCAATTATGTTTACCTAATATATCATGCAACAAACAAGCATTCCTTTTAGTTGACTCTGGTTTTGCAATCTTTCAACATAAGATTTCATTACATTTAAAGAACTGAAGCCTACATTTGAAGAAACCTAATTGGTGTGGTTATAAAAAACTTGCCAAGAATTTGACCCTTTGTCAAGAAGCAATCAATAAGGAAAATAAAAGGTATATATTTATTGAATAAAAATATTCCAAATGCATTCATCAACTTGTTGTTGGAAGTTTGATGTTACCAAGTTTCCTTCATCAGTCATCACTACATACCAACTAATTGAACAATCTTAACTATAAGCTACAGGCTACAGCAACCAAGTATGCCCCACTCTACCCACCTCTAGGTGTATTGTTACACAAACTTCATAAAACCTCCAACTTGGTTTTCTCCTATCCTATCATATTCATACATCAGCCAAACTAAATTTCAACTAAGAAATTCACAAACTAAGCAACATTACAAGATATTTGCAGATATTGATATCATAGGCGGACCCATGATCCATTTTCTGATGGTGCGTTTTAGAAATAATGAAAGAAAGGTAAGGTGATTGCCAAAATGGTCCATTTGGATTAATGTTGTAGTTTGGTACCACTACCGATGCGCAAATGTTCCCTGTGTGTAACGGGTGCAAAAATGAGCCCTAAATTAACGGTTTCGTTAATTGTTAACGGTTATAACTTACTTTTGGAGCATTTTATAATTTTGATAAATATTTGAGACAAATAATAATATTTTGAACCTTACGTCATCTTCCCACCTTCCTCTCCTCTCTCCTACCTCAAATACTACACTTTAAAATAGGAGGATAAAATTTATGTTTTTGTTCCAAAATATTCTTTAAATTAGTAATTTTAACCCAAAAAATGGACTTAAATTTTCTTTTTACTTAACAACTAACCGAAAATATTAATTTAGGACCATTTATGCACCCGCTACACTGTTATCATTTGGATGCCACTTACTAGGACCAAAGTACAACAGTGACTCAATTACGAGACCATTTCGACAATTACCTCTATTGACATAAGACCATTTACTTACTTTTACACTAATATTTCATATTTAGAAGAGGACATTATATGGAGGATCAAAGTCCATGAAGCAAATTAAAGGGAATGAATTTTTACCAGTTATAGCTTGCAAATTGTGCTCTATATCACGGCAAGCCATGACTGCTTCAACCGCATGGACCCTCACATGTTGTTGTAGCTGTTCTTTGAATGAACACAGAACCAACAAATACTGTTCCTGTATATTCATCACACAACATGTCTCAAAATCAAAACAAACCTAGAACAACTACATAAAGTTTCATCTTTTCCTAAAAACACATAAAATTAAACAGTAAAACTTCTTCAAAATAATGAAGAATATATGCATAACCGCCCTGGAGATAATTGTCGATATAGTCCCAATAAATATGACTCATAGTGGTAAACTAACCATTTATTCCCTCATATAGGCATAAAGGTTATGAAACATTATTTGTCGTATTTAGAGACAAAATGGACAACATTATTGGTCATGTTATCAGCTAAGTGGTTGCTACCACAGACAAAAATCAATTAACGTCACTTACCGTGACTATATCGACAATTAATTCCCCTTTTAAGTTAATCAGAAAAGAAAAACCCACCAGGAAATCACCAAGCTCCTGCCTTCCCTGAGGAGAAAAATCATGATGACTATTTTGTTGATGGTGTGAAGCATAAGAGGTGATGAGATGATGAGAATGAGAAAGCTGAGCATCAATAAGAGGCAGATGATCAATAGGTGTTGCCACCCGCAAACAAGCCACATGAGCTGAAAGGACCTGCTCATATAAAGGGTGACTAACTATCTCCGCCTTCACTAGCTGGCTTTCGCCGCCGCCGGAACCACCTTCACCACTTGGCCCTATCATACCTAAGCTTGGTTCTTGCATATTCTTTTGCTGAAATACGAAATTTATAAAGTAGCCTTCACAATATTTAACCAAACAAGAACGAAATTAGCAAGTAAAAAAACAGACGTAAAGAAACGAGAATATGTAAAGTGGAAAAGAGACCCGTGGAGTTAGGAACTAAACATAAGGTGGGTCGGTGTAATAAGTCTAACTAATAACAACAAAAGTTATAAATCGAGAGATGGACCAAATAATAGAGATAAAAAATTGAATAAACATAAAGATATGTAATTTTCTTGAAAATGTATAAAATTAATATTTGAAAAAGAAATGAAGAGAAACCAGGACGTATGTTGACTCTTGCACAATTCCTAGAGTGTTTAGGACGACAAGAAGGTATCTTTAGCCTTTAGGTTTTATAGATTAAATGATCAAATTATTGATATATGGAGAAGTAATATTTAGATGAAAGAGATGAGAGGGTATGAATGGTGAGTGAAGAGAGAGGGAAATTGTAAGTAGTTGCTGACAGTTTTCTCGTTCTTGGTGTATGTAATTGACAGACCAACAGCTTATGTATTGGGATCTGAGACACATTCAATAAACTTTCTGCATAAATTCTGTGATTTTGCAGAATTCTACATATACATAGAAACAGACGTGAAGCATTTGGATAAGAGTTTCGGTAATAAAGTGTTTATAGTCTAATTTTTTCACATGATGTGTATAATTTTATAAGAAATAAAGTCGTGTTATACTGATAAAACGGTAAATTTAAATTTCCGATTTATTTTCTCGTGATAACTCATGACATATTACATCGAATTACTATGACAAAGATATTATTGTGTTTTAGAGATGAAACATGCAGCCTCTATAAATAGAGTACAAGTTGCATGTGGGAGAGGAGTTGGGTGTAGGGATAGAGAATATTTTTTTGTGATATTTTTTGCTTTAATGTTTTTGTGGTTCTTAAAAAATACTCCCTCCATCCCTAAAAGATTGTCACATTTTGACTTTTGGTAGTTAAACATTACAAAATTTGATCATAAATTCCCACTAAACGATAAGAAATAATATAGTCTTGTGGGACCTTGTTAGATTCGTCTCAATATATATTTTTGAAATATTAACTTTTTATAATTTTTTCACATGTAGAATAATAGATATTTATGTTTTAAATCGTGTTTTGTTGACCATCAAAAGTGAAAATGTGACAATCTTTTAGGAATGGAGGGAGTAATTTATAAGCATACACACTATATACTTTAAACGATATTTTAAAATAGAGTTGTAGTTAATAAAATGAACTTTTTTTTTCAGTGTTTTGTTCTAATTTGGACCACATCAAAAAATTTGGAATCCTTACAATAAATTTTAAATATTGAGACTCCCTCCAAACTCATCATTCTTCTTTATTGCATCAATTTTTATCCTTTCATTTTATATTGTATTATTTTCATCTTCTTTTCCCCAAATATAGTTATACTCATTATTAATTTATTTCATATTGGAGCTAAAAGAAATTTATAATGGAGCTTTAAAATATAAGTTTATTTCAAATTATATTATTTTCATCTTTCTTTTCCAAATAAAATACTACTCCTTCCGTTTCGATATGTTTGATTGTTTGGGGAAAAAGTACTTTATTAAGGAATGATGCAAGATTACAAATATATCTACAAATAAAGGTATTGAAGTATTACTTTATCATGGATAAAAAGTACTTTATAGGGGCAAAAAGGAGAAAATAGACTTAAAAGTTCATTGGAAATGTAAACAATCAAACATTTTGAAACATGACAAAATTTGTAAACAATCAAATATATTGAAACAGAGGGAGTAATTATTAATTTATTTCAAATTTTACTATTTTTATCTTCATGTTGAAATAATTTGAGTTTGTATTCAACATTTAAATAGTATGAATTTGTCTTAAACATTTAAATTATTTCAATTTGTCTTCTACTTGGAGCTAAAATTTTAAAAGTAGTTGATTTGAGGAGTATAAATAAGGAAACTTGGTTTCGTAATAGTCTCCAAATTTGATAAAGTGATATAAGAGCATCCTCACTATATGCCCCCCAAACAACTTTCCATCTTTAAAATATGGTGGGAGTTAACAAAATGTATCATTTTCAGAATCATTGTCCTAAGTTGGCCCACATTAAAATTTTAGGGATCTTTATAATAAATCCTAAGAATTGGTACTCCCTCCAAGCTCCATATTCTCCTTTATTGCATTAATTTTTGTTATTTCCCCTTTAAATTTATAATTTTAATTTTGTTTCTCAAATAAGTTATATGAATTATTAATTTATTTCATTTTGGAGCTAAATTTATACTGAAGCTTAAAAATATAAATTTATTTTATATTTTATCATTTTCATCTTCTTTTTCCAAATAAAATACTAAATAACTAATTTTGTTTTTTCAAATTTTATTATTTTCTAATGAACTTAAACTAAATAAATTCGATGTTTTTATTAAATATATTTTATAACTAATTATTTAAACTTGGACATGAAATTTCACACTTTTAGAATGATTCAACATTATCTCCTCCATGTACTCCAGGGTAGAGGTGCATAGAGATCTTTACGGTGATGATTTCACACTTTTAGAATAATTCAAATTATTACATATGCGCGAACTATCTAACATGACTTAAATGTGTATGAACATACACTCCTAAGAGCATCCATATCAAAGCCTCAAACACCTTCTCATCTTTTTTAAAATAGGGTGTGAGCTAGCAAAATGTAGTTTTTTCATTATTTCTATCCTAATCTAGCCTACATCGAAATTATAAAGATCCCTACAATAAATTTTAAAGATTGGGATGCCCTCCAAGCTCACTATTCTCCTTTAGTGCATCAATATTTGTCATTTCATTCCAATTTATTATTTTCATCTCCTTTTTCTCAAATAAACTAGTATTAATTATTAATTTATTTCATATTAGAGTTAAAAATTTATATTGAAACTTAAAAATATAAACTAATTTTAAATTTTAATATTTTCATCTTCATTTTTCTAAATAAAATACTAATTATTAATTTATCTAAAATTTTATTATCTTTTTGTTACTTAAAATAATTTGAATTTGTCTTAAACATAATAATTTAAGTTTGTCTTCAAGTTAGAGTTAAAAATATTAAAAGATTACATCTGAGGAGTATAATAGGAAATCTGATTTTGTGTAAAATAAAAAGATAGCTCCTAATTTGATAAAGTGATATAAAAAGTCGATTTTAATAAAATTATCCAAAAGATAAAGGAGGTAAATACAAGTGTATAGGAGGTAGATATCTCCAATATGACATCTATGATCCCTTATTATGGTATCCATTACAATAGTTTGTCAAGATTTGTTGGACTTCATTTGGATCAATAACACATGTTCTTCCCCTAATCATGTCTTCCATAACCTCTATGTCAATAGTGTGAAGTAGTTTTTCATCTACTCTTGCAGAAATGCATCTAGTGATATTAACCCCTTCTTTGTTTAGTACATTTAGCACCCTGGAAAGATTCACCCCTCCAACATAAGCAGTGTGGATGACAATCTCCATGCCCACCATTGTTTGTCTAACTTTTACACTCGTCAAGCTACAACTTTGTGTCTCCACAGTTCTTGGAGACGAAGATCGCAAATTCGATTGTTGGTTTAATCGATCCCTTGTCTGTGAAAGATTCTCAATCCTGTTTTGAAGTTGTTTAATGTAGCCTGTTGTCTCATGTATATGATCCGAGGCAGAACGTTTCCCCTGAAATTGGAAATAGATGATCTCCATTGTTAGTTGAATAGACAGAACCAGAATTCGAGATTATATCATGGTTTTAAGCTCGTGTAGCACATAATTTTACTCAAAGTGTAACACATCGTCCAAACTCCAAACTAATGAACTGAAATCAAGTCTATTAAGAACACGTCCCACATTGTTCGTGTGCATTAATAGACTGTTGGACTTTATACATCTACAACCAATACGTTTTAGTATGTACGTGTAGTACAAAACACTAACCTTGATACGTTCGAGAGGCAGCAAGGATCGAAGATTGCGATAAAGGCCAGCCATTTCTTTCCTTCTTTGTCTCTCAGTATCTCTATGAGAAATCTTCTTCAAGTTATTAGAATCTTTACTAGGCCTATTATCATCTGTGGGTGTTGGAGGTTGGTTAATATGTAGTGGGGGTTGTTGAGGAAGAGTTGAAGGGGTATTTTGAGACGGAATAAAAAGGAGACGAAGAGGGTCATTTTGGGGAGGAGAATTTTCTTGTAAGAAAGGATTATCATAGAGGAAGGTGTCTGGAAACATGTTTAGGAGATCATTAATTTCGTCAAAGGAAATGTCCATTTCCATCGTGTCTTTACTACGAGGATGTTGAATTGTTGCTTGATTGTCATTTGTCCACTCACTCTTTATATATGGGAGATAATATAATAGTGTACTTACTGTATATAGTAGATTCGCAAGATTTAGTGGCACTTAATTAATAATTAAAGACGTCTAATTATTTCTAATTGTAGTGGCCCACGATGACATATTGCCAAATGCTAATAATCTATGAAATATCAATAACCTCGTGATATATACTTACATGTATTGTTTATTAATTTTTATATCACGTTTATATATATGCCTAAACAATTTTTATTAAAAACTCAAAGAATTTGTTAGTCATCATTACGGCTGTCAGCGAAATCCGATTCTGATTTCAGCTAAAATTTGGACTCGAAACGAATGCAAATATAGCCGGGGATTGAAGTGGACTCGATTGATATAATGTTTTCTATTTACCATAATAAAGTATGGAATTTGGAACTGAGTCGCCGAGTCAAGCCACATCGGATTAATTTCGAGTTGTTTCAGTCTGATCCTGGGTGGAGTAGACATTGATTTTTTTTTCAATTACCGACGGATTCTGGTTCCATTCTCAGACTTAATTACGAATCAAGCCGAGTTTTGGATCGACTACCTCGATAATAGTCCTAGTTATCAGTTCTTCGAAGAGTGTACAAATCTCATGCTTTGGTCTTTTATCATATTCTTTCCACGGTACGTCTTTGATTTTTTTTTCAATAGTTTCCCAATACTTAGTAAATGGTGTTACGAATACAAAAATTTCTATCTAATAGACAATTAAAATAAATATAAGACAAATTATCTTCAATAAAGTTTAAAATCTAAGACCTCTTGTTTAAAATATTGAGTCAAATATAACGCAACTATTGAGAAATCGACATAAAAACATAAATATATGATAGTGATAAACTTCCTCCATCCCTTATCGTCTAATCATAATTTTTTGAAAAATTTATCAGATAATATTATATTATAATACTCGTTAAAGTTGGGTATATCTTTAGTAATATATATATATATATATATATATATATATATAAATTATTTAATCGTAGAACCTTTTAAAATTAAATAATCATGAAAGAAGATGATCCTTATGTCATGGAAGGAGCAATAATTAGAATTTTTATTGAAAAATAAATAAAGTAACTCTTGGTGTAGGAATAAATACCAATAATTTCACAACCACTATTGCTCAAAAATTTATTTGGAAGACAAAATTAAATTTTTTTTTTTTTAAGTACGGCGGGGTCCACAAAATAGTTGACCTTCCCTTGCATATGCTTAGCAAAATCCACCTATAAATTCAACCGAAAAGCCGGATTCTTATTAAAACGTGAATTATATATTAACAAGGCCTTAAAAAACGTGTTAAATGTGAATTTGGCTGTTTTGTGTTTCATCTTATTGTTTTGATTATTTCACTATAGTCGAACTAGCTATAGTACCATAATTAACAAAAAATCGTGTACATGCATATTGGAGTAAGAATAGTGTAGTGAGACGTTATAATATAGTGGCAAGTGGCCATATAGGTTAATGAAACTAGAATAAAAAATTTGATTGATAAATTTAAACATTAATTAGTTATAGATGGTATATATGTTATTTAAGAAAATCCTAAATTCTTCTGGTAAGAACGGCTACGGTTCAGTAATAGTACCGTTCATTAATGTTCATGTTGTAATTCGTATCATCGTATGGAGACAATACTTGATTGAAATATTGAAATGTTGTTGAGGTTGCTTTTGGTTTGTATCTCGTCGATCTCCTCATTTGAAAGGCTACTACTAACCAGGGCACATCCCTCGATTTAGAAATTGATTTGAACAAAGACCTTTGACACACGTGAAGAGAAATTAGACTATATGGGAAACACAATCAAAGAACGTCAACATAAACTGCTAAAGTAAACTTGCGTAATAATAATAATAATAATAATAAATAATAATAATAATCTACTGATAAACAGGATAACATATATAAATGATAAACAGGTCAGAGAAGAAAAGACAAATGGAATATAATATATTGCTTTCAGATGAATAGGATATAAAACAATAAAGACTTATTTATAGACTCACTACTACAAAAAGCACTTAGACTACACCCACTTGGACGACACTTCAGAAAAGGTGTCGTCCAAGTGCCACTTGGACGACACTCCCGCGAGGTGTCGTCCAAGTGAGCACTTGGACGACACCACATGTGTCGTCTAAGATGTTAAAAAAAAAAAATTAAAAAAAAAAACCTTGGGCACTTGGACGACACCACACGGGCGTGTCGTCCAAGATGTTAGAAGAAAAAGCTGGGCGGGATATTTACCCCCTCCCCCCCCCCCTCTACCCATACATTCCCCAGCAGAACCGCCCCCCACCCCCAAACCCCACCTTCCTCCTTCCTCCTCCTCCTCCCTCCCCCCTCCCCCCTCCTCCAAACCCTGTTCGATTGTTCCCGGCCAGAGATTTGAGGATACTTGACCCGCTTCTATCATACCCCTCCACCGTTCTTGGCCGTGAACGGGCCATTGTTATCAATCTGGAGCATATTAAGGCCATTATCACAGCTCAAGAGGTTCTTATGCTTAATTCCAAGGACCCTTCTGTTTCCCCTTTTATCGAGGAGCTCCAACGACGAATCTTCCGTCACCATCAACCCTCTAACTCTCAGGTTTCATTTTATTATTTTTATTTTTATTATTATTGTTATTATTGGATAGATTCATGAATGTTAGTAATGAATATGTTAATGGAGAAGGTAGGTGGTGCTAATGGAGAAAACACAAATTGGGGTAATTTATATGGTTTAGAAGACGCCCAATCGAGAGAAGCGAGTCCTGAAGAGGGGAAGGTGGAAGGAAAACAGCAAGTTTCTGAGAATCAGGAGGGCCTCAAGCCTCTTCCTTTCGAGTTCGTGGCGTTGGAGGCTTGTACTAATCTTGACCATCAAGTGAGGAGATTATTTCACAATCAAGTTTCTTTTGGTATATTGTGGATCTATTTGGTGTGAATATCTCTGATTAGTTGATTGTATTGTGTTCATCAGATGCAAATCTTTGTGAAAACATTCACTGGAAAGACAATTACTCTAGAGGTCGAGAGCTCCGACACCATCGACAATGTCAAGGCCAAGATTCAGGATAAGGAGGGTATCTTTTGCATCAGATGCATTTGTAAGTTTTTATGTTTCTTGTTAATCTGTTATAATTTGGGCATTTTTTGCTCAATTTTACATTATCTATCCCGACCTGCTCTTTTATATGCTATATTTGTATTTATTGAACTTCCAGGATGTGTTTGACATCTATGAAGGACTGTAAATTGAAAAATACAGTTCATACTATAATACTTAACTAATTGTTTAATATGAAGTAGTTAATTAGAAGTACATTTGTTTGAAGCTCTAATGACAGTAGTTTTGGGTTCAGTGAGGATAATGATTTTCAAGTTAGGGATTTTGCTGTTTTCGGACATGAAGGGAATATGGTGTTTGAGGTTCTGCGATTTGATCCCACCACTTGTTTAAATGAATGTTCAGCATCAGTCATAAAACTTGATAAATTTATATCACTAGAAATTGTATATGTAAAAGAATGTGTGTCGCACTTTTTTGAAGCTGCTTATGATCGTTCTGTTTGTAATTAGAGAAGTCGGCAATGCGTACCTCGTATCCGGCGGCAGCGAGGGAATCGCCGCTAACTTTTGTCGAAATTGACGAACTTAATGCACCTAACTTTTATTTGAACCAGAATTAGCATTTGTTTGTAAATTAGATTTAAGATTGTAACTTTTTACACATGTTTTATAAAATATGGCACACTATGTACAAACTTACTTGAATTCATATCTAGCCAACTATGTAGGTTCAGAATTCAACAATGCTTCTTGAGATGGAGTGAGTACTCCGAATTATATTTTGCTCTTCTATCAGGATTGTTATAATAGTTAGTTTTAAGTGTACAGATGATCGTATGCTATCAGATCTTAGCTATATGTTTCGAAATTTTATGAATTGTGTACTTGATGTGTTTGGTAGCTAGCTATGCAGCTGGAGAGGTTGAGTTCGATTCTTTAATTGAGTAAGATCAGTAACAAACGTTACATGTATAGGTGAGGGGAAGATCTATTAAGACTGGCGGTTGATTCATTTTTAACTTAGGATTGGAGATCATTGTTAATTTATTACCGAGCTATATAGTAGGTGCAGAAGTTCATAAACGAAGGGTTGAATTTGTCTACATTACTTGTTGATGTAATCAAGGATTTAATTTGTTATACTAGTGAATGTTTGGGGAAGAAAAATGTATTAACTTTATGCCAAAAATAGTTATCCATGTTGATAGACAGCTTTGAAAAAACTAAAAATAGTATAAATGTTATTTCAAATGATATTAGTGCAGTATTCTAGTTAAAGGTGAATAAATGGCAATTGACCTTTATATATATTTGTCAACTCTGTGGATGTGCACTGTGATGTCATTTACTAGAAATTTGACAGATTTGAAACTTGAAAAATGTTCAGATTTGACAATATTACATTTTGGAGGACCGAAGAAGCCGCAGAGCAGCATCCTGAAATAGCATACAATACTGGGTTGGTACAAGTTGTAATTTTTGAGGCAGCTGATCGTGATACCATTGGCGGCTCTCCTTATGGTGGTCAGAGGTCAATCTGGTTAGTAGTTCAAACTCTGTTGTGTATATTAGCAAAATATTGTATAAAACTAACTGTCATTTTCATGTCTTAGTACGTTCCTAAAGATTTTGCAAAGCGAAATGGACTGCTAAAGGAGTATTGCAAGATAACTCTTGTAGATGATCTACAGAGATCATCAAAGCTGGATGGATAGATTTTCGTGAAGCAAACGGCCTTAAAGTAGGAGATTGCTTCAAATTTGAGATCATCAAAGCTGGAAAGACACCAGTGGTGAACTTTATCTTAGGTATTCTACTTGCATTGCCTGTTTATTCAACTTAATGAATTTTAACATGTAAAGTTTCGAGGAAGAGAAATTTTTTGGCAAATGCAATCTTGTTTGATAGTATAAAGGAAAATATCCCTTTAGAGTGGAAAGGAAAATATGGCAATTAGCTAAAGCTACTTTTGCATGTTTTTCTAATTGATATTTATTTTATTGTCTATCAGGTGAAAAATTATGAAGAATCGATGTGGATGAGCAGAAGATGTTAAATTATTCCTAATATTTTATGTAATTTTGTAGTGTTTAAATTATTTTAATGTAAAGTTACTTATTTTATTATAAGTTAGGATATTTTAGTTTTTTAGTTTTTATTTGTAGTTTTTGTAATAACGATTGAAATAATAAATATTGTAACCGATACAAATATAATTTGTTTGATTATATATGATTTTTGAATTTTTATTAAAATTTTATATATAGTTCTTAAGCATTATATGAATTAATAAAGTATTTTTAACAATAAATATTCATGTAGAAAAAAAAAAACTAAAATATGTATAAATATATATATAATTCAGGTGAAATATCATAATATTTAAAAAAAAAAAATTAATAAATATTTTCACTTGGACTACCCCCATATGAGTGTCGTCCAAGTGAGCACTTGGACGACACTCCCGTGTGGTGTCGTCCAAGTGAGATCCACTTGGCCGACCCCTCTATTCTCTGCACTTAAAGGTGTAGTCTAAGTGAGTTTTCAGGGGTAGTCTAAGTGATTTTTTGTAGTAGTGACTTTCAGTACATTATACATAGACGATGATCATCATCATCATAATAATAATAAGGAGAATCAATCAGAGCGAATTGCATAAATAGTTTTCGATAGTGTCACGAGTTGCAATTTATAGTGGCACCATTATAATTTATTCCCCGAAAGTGGCTATAAAGTTGCAGATTAGTCTCACGTTAACTATTCCGTTAATTTTTAACATCAACATCCGATGAGAGGTCAAATCTGGACCAGAAAATAAATTTTAAAGACATAAACTCATTTTTAGTGTCTCATGAAAATTCATTATGAAGCTGAAATGCAAAACTTTATTAATTTCTAACACAAAAAATGAGTTTATGTCTTAAAAAAAAACTATTTTTGCCTCAAATTTAACCCTTCATGGCGTGTTGGTGTTAAAAGTTAACGGAATAGTTAATGTGGGAACTAATCTGCAACTTTTTACCACTTTCAGGGACTAAACTGCAACAGTGCCACATTGGAGACTAAACTACAACTTAATGACACTATCGGAGACCATTTATATAATTCACTCGAATCAATCGTCACTAATGTACTTCTTTCTTGATATTCTTAATTACCAAGACATCCATATTTTCCTAACATATGTTACCATTATTAATCCATTTGTTTGTGTGATTATCATGAATAGGAAAGGGTCGTAATACAATGGTGCTATGTTATTACTCCCTTCATTGTTTTTTAGTTATTATTTGATCTTGAATTTTTTGTTGAAAAATAATAGTAGGAGTAGTTGTCATTCTGGCATAATAAATTATCAACTATCTAATAATATAGTACAAGCAACTACGTACTATTATCATTTTACATATATAATGTACTTTGTGAATTTGTGGATACTACGTAGTATTCATTTTTCTTAATTTATGTGGAAATTATTAAAACGATAACTAAAAAAGGGAGGAGTATTATTTATTAGTCACCATCTTTCATGTGATTATTATCTCAAGTTTAGGGGACTTTTTGTCAATCGAGTGATTAGGGGCCACTTAATAAACTAATAAAACGTGTAATTGTATCTTAGTAATAAATAATAATGAGCCACCATGACGGGATAATGTATATTATCACATTATCACGTAACTGTATTTATTAGTCACCATATCTTTCATGTGATTATTATCTCGAGATTACTGACTAAATTAAATTTTTAGTTTGAAGAACATTCATTAAAAGTTTATTTTATTATTTCCCTTTATATTATCACATTATCACGTAATTTTTGAATCCTCCCCTAATATTTTTGTGTCAAATTATCCCTCAACTGCACTAAGTTTTATATTATCTTCTCAACGATTAAATTGTCCTCTCAACAATTTAAATTGTCGAATTGATGGCTATGAGCCTAGTAATATCTGATTCGAGCTTTTACTTACTTGAAGGTGTATGTTGGGTTCAATCGTAGCTAAAAGCATACTTGATTCGAGCTTTTACTTACTTGAAGGTGTATGTTGGGTTCAATCGTAGCTAAAAGCATACTTCTTCCATATTATCTTTAGTATTAACTATATTTATAGTACATATATATTCTAATTATTATTTAGATAGTCATTTCGATATTAGTTATTTATAACATTATTCAATCACTACATTGGCTAGTGCCTAATAATAATTCTCATCACCAATATAATCTACACACAAACAAAACTATTTAAATTGTCCCATGGTGTGGTGAGTTATTGTTTTAGGAAAAGAATAAACTCGAAATTAAGGACTTTATCTTGGAAAACTTTTTAAAACTAACTATATATGTATCGTATTTTGATAATAACAAAAATATTAATTAATTAATAAATATGATAACACCCCATTATCTTTGTAGTACAGTCCACCACCAGTCGGCCGTCCACGCAGCCACCATGTTATATATAGTAGTGTTATGATTGTTTGATCTGTAGAAATACGATGAATCTATCTCGTTATTGAATGGAAAAAGTAATCTTAAAAGATTAAGGAAGAAGAATATCTTAGACTAAAAAAATAATTAGTAGGAGTCACCGAGTTAAACGTGTACGGTGTGCTAACAATAATTAGTAAGTAGTACGAGTATATATGAGCTATCCGAATTAGGAAATATAGGAATAATTTAGGCATTTTTTAAAATAGTACTCCCTTCATTCTAAATGATTGGTACATTTTGACTTTTCATGGTTAACAAAACACGATTTCAAACATAAATATCTCATATTTTACATATGAAAAAATTATAAAAAGTTGATATTTCAAAAATATATATTGAGACGAATCTAACAAGATCTCATATGACTATATTATTTCCTAATTATTTAATGAGAAATGTTGATCAAAATTTTTAAAGTTTAATTATGTAAAGTCAAAATTGTTGATCAAAATTGTTTAATGAGAAACTAAAAAATTAACTTTTATTCGCTTATACATATTCCCACTGCTACTTGCATCATGATCATTATCAAAAGTATCCACACTAAAAACCTTTACTTTTTTCGATTGAACCGATTTAGTTTTATAATCTATAACGATTATAAGATTTCCAACGATTTTCTGTTTTTTCTTATTAGGACTACCAAAATCTGTCAAATTTAATAGAGAAGTGGAACTTTTATCTAACCCATTTTCCCTTGGAGTGGTGAACGGTCTCAACAGATACATCAAAACAAGCAGTATTTTTTCGAAACAAACCGAACCATCAAAGGGACTGATTTTGTCAATATCCATCACGTTTTCTATCAACTTTGGTTGATTTTTTGGTGAAGATGATCAGTAAGGATGCAGCTTTGGAGATGAGCTCCGAAAATCTAGAGAGAGTTTTTTGGGTAACGGAGCTGCTAAATTATTAGATTTGTAAGATCTTAAAAACATTAGTGATGAGTTAGAGTAAATCGAATAGCTTAGTGAAAAAGGCTCTTGCCAATGACTAGAAGGTCCTGGGTTCGAAATTTACCTCATCGCCAATTTACAAAAACACTAGTGATGAGTTGGAACCTAGTTGTAAACATGTGTGATGAACAATACGTTGTACCCAACATTTGATGTTAAAAGTAGGAGACGAAAACACACATAAATGATGAAAATATCCTTTAAAATACTTATTTACAAAAAGACTATTTTTTCGAAATTTCTTAAATTTTGGACCTGGTTTTTTCGGAATGATTCCAGATTTCAAATTAAAGCATGAAATGGGCGAGTTCTTAATATCATATGTGTTGATTAATGATTGAGAGTGCATAAAAAGACATATTGTATAATCAATTTTTTATGGAATTCCTCAAAGAAACTGTTACATAATTTTTTTTCGATAAGTTGTTGAAATCTTGTTTAGAAAATATTGATCCGGACAACCAATAAATAAAAAATTATTTATAGTTAATTTAAGTGTATATATAGCATACACCACTTATATATTTTTTCAATTTCATTTTTATTCTTTAATTTGAAATCCTGAACCGTTCCGGAATTTAAAAATTTTCCAAATTGAGGAAATTTTATATTCCGGACAATGATATTCCGGAAAATAAAGTTAGACCGTTAGATTAATATGAATGAATAATGAATTTAACTCATATTTAACTATGATTAAATCAATTAAAACTACTATCCCATTGCTCAAGCTTTACGTTATGCACTATAGTACACTCATGAATTTCTCAAGCTTCCATCATCATACAAATCGACTAGGCCATTCACAAGTAAAGTAAACGTTGTATATTCTTTTGGTGCATGAATTGTCAATTGATGTTGTATCAATATGGGACAATCATTAAGATTCATATGAAATCGTTTATGTAATTGAAAACAAAAAAAGGCTTTTTAATTATTGTAACAAATATTAAGGACTAGGAGACCATGAAAATCACCTCCACCATCTCCACCAAAACTGTCCTAAGTCATGATAAATTTGATACTGTGTATATTAGAGTATAGTGTTTGGTGGGTAGACGGACAGTAAGTTCCTAAATCAAATGTTCAACTATCATTTTGTTCGACATGATGGAGCCCAATTTCGTAATGTTAATATAGTGACATCATCTAAGAAATCATATATGATACATCGATATAGGGAAACTGGTATCAATCGAAAGAGAAAAATATGAGAAAACAGTTTGATTTAATCATAGTTAAATACTAGTTAAGTTTAATTTTAATTTCAACCATTAAATGTTGATCTAATGATCTAATTTTAATTTCCGAAAAATCATTGTTCGAAATGTAAGAAATCCACTATATGTGTGACATAAAATCTACTGTATTAATCAAGTACCCGTAAGGCTGTAACATAAGATCTACCGGGGAAGTACCAAAAAATTCTTGACTTATCGAGGTCAAGTACCAATTATAAGCTATCACCAAATTGAAAATAACTAGGGCAAATTTAATCATCAATTTCCCAACAAAACCCCCTCTTTCTGCTATCCCCAAATAATCTCTCACTCTCTCCGGGGATAAAGGTATGTATCGTCTACTCTATTTTTTTCATTATTTTTTAGGCAATTAAAGTGCTTATGATTTCTCCAAACTCTACATTTTGCAATTCGTGATTTTAGCTTTTACTGTGAACTTTGGCTGTATAGTCACAATGTGGAATATTTGTAATTCCTTGATACAATTTGATTCATTTAATTTAATTTCTTTTTGGGATTGTCGAATTACACCACTTAAGCTTCGTATCTATTGTGAAGTACTAGATAGCATTTGCACTTCTCTCTTGGGTCAATTCGGTTAAGGTTGATTTCTTACCCCGCTTAAGCGGGAGCCTCTTCTTCAAAGGCTTTGGGGCATATCAATGTTAATGTGATGTAATATTGGTAATTTTCTGATTATAATTGTGGGTGTTCTGTTTGAAGTACGTCTGGTGAACAATTTAAGTTTATATGATTAATTCTTTTTTTGGTTCTCTTGAGCTGCCTTGGTCCATAAAATGTTTAAGCATATTAGCCATGTTGCAGAGAAACCATGATTGATTTCGGGAAAAGTTAGTACTTCTAAGTTCTAAGTGCGAACCGGAAGCTACATTAAACTTTTTTTTAGTGATATGATTGGGTCTCAAGAGGGTACATAGTGTAGCTGGTGTACCCTTGTAGGTAACGTAACATCGAGGTTGTTATGTTGAGCGAAAATCAAGTAGAGCAGAAATACATGAGTTACACTCCAAGTGTTGTGATGGCCGTTGGCCACAACTATAGGTCGGGACTTAAGCGTGTGTGGGTAAGCCACACATGTAATTTGAAATGACATTCTAACCTGTATAATATTGTTCAATTGCCTGACATATTGTGTAGTATTGAGTATGAGTATTTTTTATCAAGCAAATACTATACCATGTGACACATAACTAACTTGTTGTAATATAAAATATTACACAATATGTCACATGAGATGATATTCATGTCTCATGATACGATATTTCACAAGCTACAATATTCATGTAATATTTGGGCTTAATTACCGTGCTTATGGAAATCCTTAAGAGCTATGACTGGACTCAGTAGCCACGTAATTCCTTTGGTAATTGTGGTGTTCCCTTGGCATTGGTTTTTTGTAGGATAATTGTTAATACAACTCACTTAGCCGTTTTGGATGTGTCCCTGCTCATGTCAAGCTCTACATTTGTTAACACCCTTTAAATTAGAAACAAATAAGGGTTTATACTTTTCTCATATTATAGTTTGCAAAGCAGCTTTTCCTTGGAAGTTGGCATATATATATAGTTCTGAGTCTTAAAGCAGTTGATGTTTCACATGGTCTCGAGCTATAGATAAATCACATAAAGTAATTTTAGATGAATCCCTTAGATGTGGTAGATCAATAGATACTAATTACCAAATATGTAATTGAACTTTTAAATAAGCAATACTTGAGTTAGTAATGGACACATAGTATGCCATCTTATATGTATTGCACTTCTTAATTGTTCTTCTCATTTCACAGTTGCTCTTCCTTAACCATTCAGGAACCTGTAAAGTATGTCATCTGACACTTTGAAAGAAAATGCGTCCATAGTTGATTCATCATTGTCTGAATGGAAAATTGATAAAGGATGTTTGGCTGAACCAGGTACCATTTCTCTTAGATCTTCATTTCATAGTATTTCACATTGATTGTTTCATCGGTTGACTTTCTTGAACCAATCCCATTTCTTTCGCTTTTTTTTTCTTCCCTTCTCTTTTCTTTATTACTGGCATTTCCAATATCAAGATCCACAAATGGTTATAGCATCTTGAATATGGAACATAAGATCTTTAGAAGGACATAAGTGATATGGTTCTTCATTTACTTTTCACTAATGGTTCACTTAAGTGGTTGTCTTTTAGAAATTTCCAGATCAACAGTTTAATGTTTTTTAACTTCTTCACACAATAGATGCGCACATATGTGCATGGGTTAGATAATTTGAAAAGTTGATATTATCATATTATATAATCCAAGAAAACAAAAATAATAGTCTCTAGGAGTTGCACCAAGAAACTATAATAATTAGCGTAGTTGCTGGAAACTGCATAATGGTTATACATTAATTCCAAGGACTTTCATAGTTTCAATAGCAGGTCTGACGTAATTGTAGAGAGATGGAGGTGGTATAACTTGATTGGTTGCGGGATGCTGATGTTTTGGCTGCTCAAAATATGTGTGCAAGGAACTTTAAGAGATTTAGGGTATAGAGTGGATAAGACAATCATCAGATCAGCGAGGAAGTGTTTTGTATCTGATATTTGTTGGTTGTTGTGTTTGAGTAATCGATGATAGTGCTGTAAATGACGCTTTCTTTAAAGGCTGTGATTAAGATCTTAGGAAATTGTGTTATAATCTCAAATGATTTAATTAGAATTGTACAATTATGTAGATGAAATAGAATATACATCTTCCAAAATGTAAATTTGTTCTCTTTTTTTGTTTCTACTTATTAAGTTGGTAAATTCTGTCTCTAATTATAAGTTGGTCAATTCGGATGTGAAAATATGATGGTTCGGAGAACCTTCAGCAGTTGATGTTTGGGAACAATAGCTTGGTCGGAGGTTTCTAATGAAGAAAACTAGCGGGGAGACTGAAGTGGTGAGGGATTGAGGACTTGCTTCCTTTTATTTTAGTGAGTAGTAGTAGTATATTTCTTTTACCCTTAAGGATGTAATTTGCCATTCTTTCTCTTATACTATCCAAGGATATAACTTCCTAAAAATTTAGATTACTCTTATACTCTCCAAAAAAGTGGGAGGGGTATCTCTCCAATAAATGATATGATTGGTTGTATCGATGGAATTGCATTTAACTTGTGTCGATCCTTGATGACATGCATTGAGTCAAGATTTCTAGTGTTGTGCAACTTTTGAAAATTGATTTACATATACTAGTGCTAACTTGGGGAAAATTTCTTCAATTTTATGTGTGGCTATAATTGTCTTCTCCTTTATGCGTAAGACTTGAATTGGTGAAAAAGGGAGAATTTTCTTGAGTGGTGTAATACATATATTGCTGTTTTAGAAACATCTACATCCTATCCCCAGTTTTCATAAGGCAATAAATCTCCCATATGGTGTTTTACTCATATATTATCTCAATGTTTTGATTATATGAGGCATAACTAATTTTTTAAGCTTATATGCCTAGGATGTTAAGACACATCTTTATTATTTGTTTCCTTTTGTAAGAGGCTTCTGATTTAAGTATAACTTGTCTTGAGTATTTGTTTCAGAGGATCCCTTCTGTAGACCAAGCGAAGATACTTGTCTCTCTGGGGCCGAAGAGAAAAGACACTCGTCTGGTAATGTGGGGGCCTCAAGTGACTTGAAAAAGAATAAACCATTCAAGAAAAGATACTTCATAATTAAGAGTTTAAACCATCAAAATATTGAATTATCAGTCAGGAAGGGTGTATGGGCTACTCAAGTTGTGAATGAACCTATTCTCGATGAAGCCTTCCATGTACGATAGTTTCATGGTTATGTGGTGTAGTTCAATATATCAAAACATTTCTTAACTTAGCGATTTATGTCTATTCTTTCAGAATTCGAGAAAGGTGATCCTAATATTTAGTGTAAACATGAGTGGATTCTTCCAAGGCTATGCTGAGATGATGTCTTCTGTTGGTTGGAGACAAGACAACATTTGGAGTCAAGGAAGTGGTGGAAATAATCGATGGGGTCACAGTTTTAAAGTGAAATGGATTTGTTTAAATGATCTACCATTTGAAAAGACTCTTCATCTTAAAAATCCTTTGAATCAGTATAAGCCTGTCAAAATTAGTAGAGACTGTCAGGTGTTAGTTCTATATTTGTTTTTTGTTCAACAATTATTTTGTAAATTATATGTGTCTTTGTTGTGTAAGAGACTGGAAGTATATCACTATAGATACAGTAAGAATGTGACTGTAGCTCATGTAATTTTATCAGGAGTTGCCTCAGGATATTGGTGAAGCTTTGTGTGAACTGATTGATATGAAGGATGTCGATATTCACATCAAAAGGTATATATTTGTTTTTTCAGTGGCTTGTTTGCATCTGCCATACAAATAGTTTAACTTATTCGTGCTACATTATACAGAGATGATTTATATCATATGGGCCCTAGCATGGATCTCACAAATTCTTCCAGAGATGTCACAGATAATTCTTTAGGACAGATTCCTCTCAACTTATATCCAGCATTACTTTACCAAAATCACGCAGAAGCAAGTATATATCATTTAGCCAGTCAGAGACCCAACGATACTATTGTTGAGAGGTTGACTATACCTCATAGAGAGTCTGAAGCAAAAAGATCAAAAAATAATGGGCGCCCCTCTAGGGGTCATGTGAATCAAGAAACAGCCGCTTATGATGCCTGGGGATTCTCATCCGAGAGGAGCCCGCTCACTAGTACTATCACTGAAGAAGATATTCTAGACATGGTAAGAGTCTTTGCTATGTATTTCTTGTTTTGGAGGATTTGAGGGTTGGTTTAATAATCAATATATTGTCGCAAAATACGGGGTTATATGCTTACGCAGTGAAGTATAACTTCTAATTTCTGTGTTGATAAGATTGATACAGGGTTATATTGTTGTTATATTTAATGTGCCATATAGTTGTCTGTAATACCTAATTTTGACTAAATTCCCTCCTTCATTTAACTTAAAGACATTCTTTTCATACAGACATATGAAGAGTATCTGGAAGCTCACAGCAGAGGGGGCAACAGATTGTTCTACCATTCTGTTAGTATTTTTTAAACCATCTCCTATGTTGATAACTTAACTGTTTTTTAGTGTAAAATTATGCTAAAGTATTATATGGATTATCACTGCATTGATCTCTTATCAGGATTAGTTAAGATGAATGCTTAGAATAGCTGAATGTGTAGGTGTACATGCTTAATATATTTGGGGAGTTGTTTGATTGCAGGAATTATAGTTATGGCCATAATTAGTGAATATTTCTGTGTTATATGGTGTTGGGTCCCTTAGGTACCCCTACCCCCCCCCCCCCCCCTCCACTACACTATTTGTAATGTGCATCTTAGAACCTTGTTGAGAACTTCCCTTTGTGGTGTTTTTCATCTTTGTGCATACTCCCTGTCCTCCGCTTATACTATTAGGTTTAGATTATCCTTTCCCACAATTAAGCAATTGTTTGACGAAGTTACCACTTGAAAATGGGTGGTAAGGCTATATTAATGTTGTATCAAAGTACAAGGTTGAGAGAATATGAGCATACACTATTGATTTGGTACTAAAATAACATCAGTTGTTGCTTTTCATTTATGTAACCATGACTGTAAACAAATGGGCTTGTTTGTTATCAAAAGTTATTTTAATGTGCTAATAAATATGTTCTAAGCTCTTCTTTGATAACTTTAGTCGCCCTTGTAGTATGTCCTGTTAATAGTTTTAAATCGCCTTATTTGGTATGTCTCCAAGTGATATTCATGCAGTTTCTCTTCTCTCTACTATTGAACAAATGGTTAAATGACTAGGTCTATAAATATAATTTATAGTTGCTTCAGGTATTTATTAGTCAACCTTTCTCTTTCTTGTCCTTTAACAAGCCTTCTAATGTCTATTATGACAGTCTCCCGGACCTCAGCGTTGCAGTCAGAAGTCAGATGTTAGTAAAGAATCTTCAGATGATTCGTGAGTATAATAATTCCTCTTTTATTATGATATACTGATCGAAAAATATTATGGCGAACAAATTTCAGTCGATGTTGTATCGACGTTACTACGTTATACTAAGAAGTACTCTTTCGGTTCCAGAAGAAGGAAGAGGGCGCGCCAATGATAAACCTCATGATATTGCCGTTTCTTGTAACCGACTCATGAAGGTTATGCTCATGTAGAAGTCGGAGGCACAGAGCTTCTTTTTTTCTTTTTCTTGTCAATGGGAATTAGGGCTGATGGTGTAATATTGTACTTGCATAATTGCAACATATTCTGATATTTTGTATGTACCGTCTACTTGAGATGTTTAGAGAACTAACAACTGTACATAAATTTGTTTGAGCTATTCATATAATTGTATATACTTCCTCCATTTCAGAAGAACTTGGAGATTTTTGTTCCAACGACTAGTCTTATTTTAGGAGCAATAATTCATTAGTTTAACTTTGTATGTATTTTAAAATTTGGCTTTTTAGGCTAATAATATTCCCTAAATTGTCGGGTTCATTTCTATGCGCTCTTATTCAGTGATAGGAATGGCAATATTTAGGGTTGGGTGGGTTTTCTTTATACTCACTACCTTAAAACTACAATCCAAAACCTGACCCTATCCACCAAATGGAGAACACACACTACACAAAAATTGAGAGCCCCTTTCTCTCTGCATTTTCAATTGCTTTCCCTCTGGTCATCAACATACTCGTCAAATGTTCGACAGTAGGGTTGCATTGCCAGCAATGCCAATTGTTTGTTATTTTATCCTAGGAGATGATTGGTTTTAATTGATCTGAAGTACTAGAGGGAAAAGACTGAGTCAGTTTTCATGAAACTATATTTACACACGACTTGACCATTTACTACACCCTTAATTTTGTTTTCACATGAGTAATTTCCTATTATATTTATACTATATATAATGCCTAAGGTTCAAATAAAGCCACATGGTAATTCCTTTTTTTTAAAAAAATTAAAAATTTACATGTAAACCAACTACCCATTACTCATAAAACTAACCAATTCAATTTTCATTTTTTTAATGAGCAAATAAATACATATAAAATTTTTAACATGTTTTATTTTAATGAGATTTAATATCAATAATTGTAGTGCATTAAACGATCTTACAATATAAAAATGTAATTCACACAGGTTGGACTGTGCACAAATCGCAAGTGTTTGTAAAGTATTAATTTAGAGTTCCATTTTCTTGTAAGTTCGCTACAATTCTGTTCAATTTGCTACTAATGTTATTGCCCGTTTATATTTTGCATTATTTGTCCCTATGTTATTATCTTTTTAAGTACCATTCGTATTATATTTTTAGTCAAAATTTGACGACTTTCACTTTTCAGGGTAAGATATGAAAAGAACGCAATAGTTAAGAAACAAATTAAAACATAATTCTATAATTTTAACTAGAAAATATAGACGGTAGAATATTTGAAAATATAATGATAGTAATATTAAGAAGTAAAATGGAAAAACCACCATTATTAAGGAAGGATAAGGAACAAGCCATTACTTTTTTTTTTAATAAGCCAACAAAATTTACCTGTACATAATGGAGTTTTATTCCCGAATTTCCACATGCCAGATTTCCAAATTTCCAACTTTCCAAGGTTTGGCAGTTCTACACTTTAGACCTCGCACATCCATGTTATTATTAACTATAAGAAAATTTAAAAGACTTGATGACATTTCGGTGATACGTATTTGAAACTCAACTTCTCCATCACAAATGTTGCAAATATATTCTACTTGATATTTATGTTAAATTTGGCTTCTTTTGACAAATTAATAGGGTAAAATTGTTCAAATCCAATTTCAATGTAATGTTTTAATTTTAGAAAAAAAGTAACCCTTTTTTGCTCATATTGTTTTATTTCTCATTTTGTTTGATTGTATATTATTTGAAATAGTCCAAACATAATTATTTGTTTCAAATTTTTTATTGAAATTGAAAAATTACAACAAATACGAGTTTTGTATCATTACCTGTAAAAATATAGAGGGATATATTTTATTGAGAATAATTGTTGTTAATACATTATACATATACCTATATTTATAGGTAAAAATTAAACCTAATAACCTAACACTACGGGCTTATGGGCTAGGGTTACTTGCCCATGAGCCTAACATTACCCCTGCCAATTTGTGAAAAAGATCAAATTTAATGGTCAATTAACAGGCGGCACCAAGTGGATAATCTTGAAACATGTATAATCGAAAATGCCATTATAAAATATGTATGATCAAATAGTGAACACTGTTAACACAATTTTCCAAGTCTTTGTTCTACTACATACACGATTTTTATGATTCATGCGGCTATGCAATGATGTAGTAGTACAGTACAATAAGAGCATCACTAGTCGACCTTAGCTTGACTTTCTTTGAGTCTTACAAATTTTCAAGTTTTTCATTCTTCTATAAATTGAAATGGTACATTGCAACTGAAAATTACCAACCATATAATAACCGAAAATGAAAGCCTTCTTCAAATCTCTCCCCTTTTATCATGTCCTATTTATCTTTGCTTTGTTCTCCACCAATGCCTTTGCTGCCCATTTCGAAATCCGTAACAATTGTCCCTTTACCGTCTGGGCTGCTTCTGTGCCCATAGGGGGTGGCCGACGACTAGACTCCCGCCAAACATGGAACATCGATGTCCCTGCAGGTACAAAGAGCGCCCGAATTTGGGCACGGACTGGATGTAATTTTGATGGCTCTGGCCGTGGAAGGTGCCAAACCGGTGATTGTAACGGACTTCTCAATTGCCAAGGGTACGGTTCTCCACCCAACACTCTAGCCGAGTACGGGTTGAATGGATACGCGAATCAAGATTTCATCGACATATCACTTGTAGATGGATTTAATGTTCCGATGGAGTTCAGTCCTACGTCTAACGGGTGCAATAGCCGTAAGATATGCAGGGCGGACATTAATGGACAATGTCCGAGTCAATTGAGAGCTCCTGGAGGATGTAATAATCCTTGTACAGTGTATAAGACTCCGCAATATTGTTGTAATAATATAAAATGTGGACCTACAGCACTATCTAGGTTCTTCAAAGAGAGGTGCCCAGATGCTTATAGTTACCCACAAGATGATAGTTCAAGTCTATCAACATGCCCTGGTAACTCAAACTATAGGGTGGTATTTTGCCCTTGACCAAATTCATCATTAGCAATGTTATGCACTTATATATACACTCATGTGTGCCTAATTGTACTGTATAATGTTGGATCCATCTTTTTGGTGCGGAGTGAAATAAATAAACTTCTATTATAAAATCCATTACATCAATCAACAATTATTTGATATATATAAAGGGCGAATGGGCGTGTAGAACACGCGCTTCGTCTACCCCTCTGGCGCGTGACATGCATAGAGGTATTGTACCTGCGCTTCAGAATATAATGCACGTACCACCAAGAAGCAATTAGTCTCTCTCTCAACAAAATTTACTTTTTCTTATTTATAGGTCCCTGAACTATGTTCAATGTTTAAGTTTTACCCTTTGGACTTTTCAACTTTTTAAATTGTTCCTAACCTTTTTTAACATTTTAAAAGAGACCCTCAACTATTTCAACCTTTCAAATTATTCAATAAAACAATGCCTAATATTTTAGATTTAGCCTGAGATTTTATTCGGTGGTATTAAATTAGAACACAAATGAGGCAATTCAAATAAATAAATAAAACAAATCCTTCATTTTCTTTCCAAAAATTATGTCCATTGTTTCAAATTGGTCACCGAGATTATATTCTCTAATGACTAATATTAAATCACAAGAAAAAATTAAGTTACTTAAGTTTATTATAAATGTGTTATTCACTAGTAATAAGTAAATTTCAAAAATTAGATAGACTTAAAAGTTGATGTACAAGTTGACGTAAAATCTAAAAATTGTTTTGTCTGGATATAATTGCAATTTTATGGTTATTTATCCAATCCAATCTATTCTAACCTTCTCCAACTATGGAGAGACCCAAAAATCAAAGAAGTGATGAAATGGCTATTTTATTTCAAATTAATTTTTTTTACTTCAAACTCGATCTAAACTTGGAATCAATTTGTCATGGGTATGATAGTAATTGTACTCCTAAAAACAAAATTTGGGTGTCTTTAGCGGCTCAAATTTAGCACCTTTACATTTCTTTAAAGACATAGGACGGGTCAAAATCGGTCTATTGCTTGACCCAACCCAATTTGAGTTTAGATCTCATATCCAATTGGTTGTGTCAGATTTCAAGAGATATGAAATGACTAATTTAAAGATATAGAACGGGTCAAACTGGCCAAAAAATGTTCATCATCATCAATAGCATAAAAGATTGGGTCGGATGCCATTAAACTATTAAATCATCGACAGCCATTTCATGTTATTGATGATGATGAATAATGATTTGTATTTTTTATGATTAAGGAAGTGCTATTGATAAAAAAAAATTAATAATATAACACCACTAGTAGACCTTGAGTTCGTGTTGATGCAATTTCCAAGTCTTTCTTCTGCATAGACGTCTATCTGATTTAATAGAAAACGACCCGGGATGTATACTATGTTGAGAAATCGGGGGCCAATATAACTAATTTTTATAAAGAGAGTGATCTTATACTAGTGGAGAACTATTTGGGAGATATTACTAGTATGTGAAGAAGATGGATGATAGTATGAGAGAAGACACAAGAGATTAATACTCAAACTTTTTCTTTTTTTCTCATGCTCACTAGAGCTCCATGCATACATATTTATAGTGCTCCCAAAGTCGGTGTGGATAGTCCACCGACTTCAAAGATTTCTTGAGAAGCTTTGCATAGCTTCTTGGATAAGCTATCCACCCAAAATATCTCTGAGCATTCTAGAAACATTCTTACAAAATATCAAAGATATTTGTGCAAGTTGTAAGATAAGGTTTAGATATTTTGTCTAATTGCACTTCTAGAAATTTTGGAGGCAATGATATTATTTTAACACTCCCCCTCATTGCCGACTTCACTTGATTGTTTGATCATTCCAAGAGAGCTTCGAAATTCCGAAAATTTTGTTGATTGTAAACTTTTAGTGAAAATGTCTGCAACTTGGTCTTCCGTTTTCACCGGCTTCATCTTGATCTGTCCTTGTAGTACCTTCTCTCGTAAGAAGTGATATTGTATCTCAATGTGTTTAGTTCGAGCATGGAATACTGGGTTCTCTGCTAATTTGATTGCTGACAGGTTGTCGCAGTAAAGTTCAGCTGCTTCTTCTCTATGCTGAGTCAAATCTTTCATCAGTTGAGTAAGCCATGCACACTCTTGTGCTGCCATGGCTCCTGCTCGATACTCCGCTTCTGCTGTTGACAGGGACACTGTTGGTTGTCTCTTGCTGCACCATGAAACGGCTGCTGAACCAATACTGAATAGATAACCTGTAGTTGAGCGTCGAGTATCATGATCTCCAGCATAATCTGCATCACAATATCCTGTGATCTTACATTGCTTGTCTTTTTCGTAGAATAATCCCCAATCCATCGTGCCTTTGATGTATCTTAGAATTCTTCTAACTGCTTCTAGATGTGGCTTTCTTGGGGTTTCCATGAACCTGCTAACGACTCCAACCGCGAATGCAATATCAGGTCTTGACAGAGTTAGGTAGATAAGACTACCTACTATTTGACGATACATTGTCGTATCATCTAACTCCTTTCCTTCGTTAGTGCATAACTTCAAGTTTGCCTCCATAGGCGTAGACACCGGCTTGCAGTCGAGCATCCGAAATTTATGTAGTAGATCTTTCGCATATTTTCGTTGACAAAGAAATATGCCTTCACAAGTTCTTTCGACCTCCAAGCCGAGGAAGTGTCTTAACTCTCCAAGCTCCTTCATCTGAAATCGTATTGCCAGGTTCTCCCTTGTGTGCTGAATCTCCCTTGTGTCATCACCTGTGATGATTAAATCATCTACATATACAAGAACAATTGCCAGCTTCCCTTCTTGAGCCTTCACGAACAAACTCGAGTCTGCTGGAGCAATTTTGAAACCACTCTGGACCAAGAATTCAGCTATCTTTCCATACCAGGCTCTAGGTGCCTGCTTCAAACCATAAAGAGCCTTCTTCAGCTTACAAACATACTCCGATCTGGCTTGATTCACGAATCCTTGAGGTTGAGCCATGTAGATGTCGTGATCAAGTTCTCCATGTAGGAATGCGTTTTTGACATCCATCTGCCACAAGGTCCACGACTTGCTTGCTGCTAAGGCCAGTAGAACACGAACAGTAGTAATCTTCGCTACTGGACTAAACGTCTCGTCATAGTCTATGCTATACTCCTGAGAGAATCCACGAGCCACCAATCGAGCCTTGTACCGTTCAATGGCACCATCAGGTTTGACCTTCAACTTGTAAACCCATTTACACGATATGGGTTCTACGTCTTTGGGCTTTGGCACTAAATCCCATGTTTGATTTTGTTTTAGTGCTAGAATCTCGTCCTCCATGGCTTTCCTCCATTCTGGGCTCTTTGATGCTTCTTCGAAGGTTGTTGGTTCTTTGATCTCCGCATAAGCAGCATTTATGTATTTCTTGTTTGGCTTCTTCTCCCTTGTAGACCTTCGTAGTTGAGGCTCCAACGACTCTTGTTGTTGTTCTAGTGGAATAGTTTGTACTTCTTCGGGAGTTTCGTCTTGCAGTTGTTGATCTGCTATAGATCTCGGTTCCTCCGGTTGTGTTTGATCACCACTATCTTCAGGCTCCTCCTGCAACTTGTCTTGTAATTTTTCTTTTAACTCTTCCGTATCCGGTAATACTACATCATCTGCCCACCATGATGATGCTTCATCGAAGACTACATTTCGTGAGGTATATGTCCTGTTTGTGTTTGGATCACAACACCTCCATCCTTTCTTTTGTGCATCATATCCCACGAAGATGCATCGGACTGCCTTCTTATCAAGCTTGCTTCGATGATGATCTGCAACAAATACATAACACACACAACCAAATACTCGAAAGTAGTTAACTGTTGGTTTTATCTTATATAACTTCTCGAACGGAGAAACAAATCCCAATCTTGGTTGAGGCAACCTGTTAGTGATGTACACAACCGTCCTCATGCATTCGGCCCAAAATCTTGGTTTAACATTCTTGGCGTGGAGCAGACTTCTGCATATCTCCGCCAGATGCCGATTCTTTCTTTCCGAGACTCCGTTCTGTTGTGGTGTGTCTGCACAAGTGAGCTGTCTCCGAATGTTACACACCTTGAGATAATTGTTAAACTCTCTAGAGGTGTATTCTCCCCCGTTATCTGTACGCAGACACTTGATCTTCCTTCTCAGTTCTTGCTCCACCGTTTCTTTAAATTCCCTGAACTTCGATAAGGCTTCATCTTTATTTTTCATAAAATATACCCACACATACCTCGAATAATCGTCAATGAAGGTGATTAGATACTGGTAGCCAGTATTTGACTGTTGCTTGATTTTCCCGAGTACGTCTGAATGAACTAACTCCAATGGCGCCTTCGCCCTGAACTTCGACTCATGGTATGGTAATTGGTGTGCCTTACCATACTGACATCCAGCACATACCGTATCTTCTCGGATCTCAAGCTGTGGTAATCCTTTCAACATTCCTTTTTGCATCATGATCTTCAATTTGCTATAACTCACGTGTCCAAGTCGTGAGTGCCATAAATCACCAGTATCGCTTCGCCTTGCCCTGTCTACAAAGGCTTCTTGAGCTGACATCACATATACGGAATCGATCCTTTGACCTTCCATGATCGGTTGATCTGTAATCTTCAAGCCGCGATATACCTTGACATCGCCTGGTCCAAACACTACAAAATTTCCTCTATCTGTCATTTGAGATACAGATAGTAAGTTCTTCTTCATACCTGGGACATGGTACACGTTCTGGAGCTGGACTTGCCGATGACCGTGACGTGATGGTAACATCGCCTTGCCAATTTGGGTTATTGGCATCTCTGAGTTGTTCGCCGTCACAACAACTCGATTACCATTGTACTCGGTCTTGTTCATCAACTTTGTATCGTCTCCGGTCATGTGATTGGAGCAACCTGAATCAACGATCCAATCACTATTATAATTTAACACTTTTTCACTTACCGTTGTAAGTGCCGGCTTCTCCACAGTCTCCTTCTTGGGTTTTTCTACTGCCATAGATGACATCACAAAGTCCCAGTCTTTTTCCGTACAATCCTCCTTCTTTAAAGAAGTAACACTATTGCCTTCAACTTTCTTCGACCAACAGTCTCGAGCAAAATGTCCCTTTTTGCCACAATTATAACACTCTACACCTTGACGGCCCTTCGATTGCCATCTTTGTTGACTGTTATTTTCATCACGAGCTCCTTGTGCTCCTCCTGGTTGAACGCCCCTACTTTGGCTTCGTCCTTGATTGTATGATCTCCCGACTCCTCGTCCACGTCCTCGACCTCGACCTCGAGTATCCCTCCTGTTTAGAAAGAGAGCTTTCTCCTCCTCTCTAACTGTCTGGTTAGTTGGTTTGTCGAGATCCTCCTCATTAATTAGCAGATTCTCCAAATCTGCTAACGTTGGCTCGGTGGCCCAGCCCCGAGTTGCCGTAACAATGCCCTTGTACTCTGGTTTGAGCCCGTGAATGATAATCCTCTTCATTCGCGTCTCAGTAATGGCATTGTCTGGGTCTAACTTTGAAATCTCATCACTTAGAGATTTCACTTTTGAGAAATATTGACTCACGGTCATATTTCTCTGGGAGATCGATAACAACTCATTTTCGAGTCGTTGTAACTTCGCATCATTCTTTTTATTGAATATCGTAGCCAAAGTGTCCCATGCCTCTTTCGGCGTTCGGGCGTCTTTAATTCTTTGTAAAAACTCATCTTCTACTGCTACAGTTAAGGCATACATAGCCTTACCTGCCTTAATCTTCCATTTCTTGACTGCTTCGGGATCAGCTCCTTGTCGGGCTGATGGCGTTCCCTCTGTTGTTGTGTCAGTGCCTCTTGTCTCCCTTGGTGGTGTTACATCGTTTCCATTAACGATGTCCCATAACTCCTGCCCCAGCAAGTAAAACCTCATGCGAGCACTCCATGATCCCCAATTATTGTTATTGAGCTTCTCGATAGTGGCAACGGAGCTAGTAAAATCCGTCATGATTTTACAATACCTGCAAACTTCTTACTCAACGAACCAGGCTCTGATACCAATTGTTGAGAAATCGGGGGCCAATATAACTAATTTTTATAAAGAGAGTGATCTTATACTAGTGGAGAACTATTTGGGAGATATTACTAGTATGTGAAGAAGATGGATGATAGTATGAGAGAAGACACAAGAGATTAATACTCAAACTTTTTCTTTTTTTCTCATGCTCACTAGAGCTCCATGCATACATATTTATAGTGCTCCCAAAGTCGGTGTGGATAGTCCACCGACTTCAAAGATTTCTTGAGAAGCTTTGCATAGCTTCTTGGATAAGCTATCCACCCAAAATATCTCTGAGCATTCTAGAAACATTCTTACAAAATATCAAAGATATTTGTGCAAGTTGTAAGATAAGGTTTAGATATTTTGTCTAATTGCACTTCTAGAAATTTTGGAGGCAATGATATTATTTTAACATACTATTCAAGCGGAGAGAGCACCATAAGTCGACCTTGACTTGGAGTATTGCAAATTTCCAAGTTCTTCATTCTTCTATAAATTGAAATGGTAATTTGCAATTTACATTAAAAAGTTTAATGACTAAACTATATATTGGGTTTCCTCACAAATTATTTTATGACATGGCAAATAAATTTTCATCGAGTTAAAATTTGAATAATCATGACTTACAATACTCTAGATTGGTGTAGATTTTGTCTTTAATTAAGAGTGCATTATCAAAATATAGTAATTAGGATTTATGAATTCTATTATGTTCATTAGTTTAACTACTTTTAGAGTGCGGCAACAGTTTATTCGTTTAATTTTGTATTTGTGTTAAAATATTAGAACACACTATATATTTGTATATTATTTCCTTTATTTTTTAAGGTATTGTTTAGCCAAAGTTTTTATGTTTTTTAATCATACATATTGTTGACCATTTCAATGTATTTTTTCACCATCAAACAAATTACAAATTACAGCTAAAATTAATCAAATTGAAATTACAAATTAAGGCCCATAATTTAATTAAACAACATGCAAAAAAGAAATAATAAAAAATTATCAAAAAGTTATAAAAAATTATAAAAAAAAAACTAAAATGTATTAATTTGAGTGTCAACTAGACAGGAGACTAAAAAAAAAAAGTTAAAAAAAAAGAAGAAACTAGACAGAGAGACTAGCAGGCCTCGAGTCCTTGGACGTGTATTGTTGACGCAATTTTCCAAGTCTTTCTACATAGCTGTTTGAGAAAATTAGAAGAATATTCCGCTTTTTCGATCTTCTTCTTCTCCATTATTGCATCACCACCCTACCATCACCATCATCACAATTAATTAACCACAAACATCACATACCTCCACCACCAACCACCATCACAACAAAAAACACCTCACTTCTTCATTTTCGTCTTCACAATATCACCACCACCAACCACATCACATAAAATCTTCCTCCCCCTCCCTACAATTTCATGGACAGCCCACCCCCTCCCCGCTAGTCCCTCGAAAAACAAGTTCACCCCTCCCCGATCATGAAAAAACCTCCCTAAATGCATAAAAGCCAATTTCAGGGCACAATTTCAATCACATTAATCGTGACTGTCATCGTGGCTCGAGGTCACGATGGACCCACAGAAATAGGCTGTAAACGGACCGAACAGCCGAACGTAACTACGTTTGAGGTCGGGTTGCAAGAGTTCGAACCTTACGTTCGGCTCAGTTTGCAATGTGCGAACCCACCCAACCTTACGTTGACTTGATCTGAAATGTGCGCATGTGACCGATTATTTGCGAACAAGTTCGGTTTGGTTCTCAAAAAGTACGATGCAATTGGGCATTTGAGCGGATGAGTAGGCGATGAATAGATGTGAAGTGGAAGTGATTTTGATGATTTAGGTTAGGCTTAGTACTTTCAATTCTAGACTTCAATGTATAAATAAGGCAAAGTTATGTATTAATATGCGAGCCGAACTAAATCGAACCGTTTGGTCCAGCAAACCGAACATTGGATTTTTACCGTTTGATTTGATGTTTACCGATGCACACCGACCCACGAGACGAACTTTTTCGAGCCTAATATTGCGAGCCGAAAGGAACCTTTTAAGTTCACTAACAGCCCTACACAAAAACTTCTCCATTCATAAACGTTGATAAACACTAATAAACACTCATAAACACTAATAAACACTAATAAACATTGTTCTGTCATCGTGCCTTGAGGTCGCGATGAAGAAGTTATCGGGAGTCATCGTGACCTGAGCGCAAGATGACGGAACACTGTATATCAAGTTTGTGAATGAAGAAGTTTGTGGTCTATCGTGAGATCATGACCTCAAGAAACTATGGCTGTATTTCGGTAAGTTTTTTGCATCTAGGGACATTTTTTCATGGTAGGGGAGATTTTTGCTAGGGGGTTATTTCGCGCTGGGTGGAGGTTGTCCACGCAAGGGTGGGGTGGGCGAGGAAAAATTAAAGAAAGATGGGGAGGACTATTCTTCCAATTTTCTCTAGACGTTTATCTGATTTGATTAAATAAAAGAAAACAGTCCATCTGGTAGACTAGTCATGCTGCTATGCAACGATATAGTACAATAAGAGCACCATCAGACGACCTTGACTTTACGAGTATTGCAAATTTCCAACTTCTCTATTCTTCTATAAATTGAAATGGTGCATTGCAATAGAAATTACAACCAACCCAATAACAAAACATGAAAGGCTTCTTCAAATCTCTCCCCTTTCTCCATGTTCTATTCGTCTTTGCTCTGTTCTCCACCAATGCCTTTGCTGCCCATTTCGAAATCCGTAACAATTGTCCCTTTACCGTCTGGGCTGCTTCTGTGCCCTCAGGGGGTGGCCGGCAACTAGACAACGGCCAAACATGGAACATTGATGTCCCCGCAGGGACTCAGAGCGCCCGAATATGGGCACGGACTGGATGTAGTTTTGATGGCTCTGGGCGTGGAAGGTGCCAAACCGGTGATTGTAACGGACTTCTCAATTGTCAAGGCTACGGCCAACCACCTAACACTCTAGCCGAGTTTGGTTTGAACGAATATCAAAATCTAGATTTTCTCGACATATCACTTGTCGATGGATTTAATGTCCCGATGGAATTCGCCCCGACGTCTAACGGGTGCACTAGCCGTAAAGTATGTGGAGTGGATATAAATGCACAATGTCCGAATGAATTGAGGGCTCCTGGGGGATGTAATAATCCTTGTACAGTGTATAAGACTCCTGAATATTGTTGCAATAATATAAAATGTGGACCTACACCACTATCTAAGTTCTTCAAGGATAGGTGCCCAGATGCATATAGTTACCCTCAAGATGATACAAGTACAGCTGCTTGCCCAGGTGGAACAAACTATAGGGTGGTATTTTGCCCCTAATAATAAGGCAAATTCAATTTTAGCATATCTATAATAAGGGTTGCAATTAGGCCTGTGATCGAGCCGAATCGAGTCAAATAATTGGGAAGTTTGGATTTGGCTTGAAAAATTAATAGGGGAGGTTTGATTTGGTCTTATTTGGTCAAATATTAAAACTAAAGGTGTGGCTTGAGTTTGAAGGTTCGAGCCGAACCGTTTGAAAACGTTTGGCTTGGTAAAAATTGGAAGAAAAATAAAAAACGAAAACATTATATGAACAAAAAAACTGAAAAAATAACAATTGAAAACGTAATTGAAGCTACAATTATATAAACAAAGGTGAGGGGGAGGGGAGGGGGTTTGAAGAATTGATGTGGATGAGCGATGCCATGCGTCATGAGGGTGAGCGGGGAACGACTTTTGAGAAGAGAAGAGAAGAGATGAGAGGTGACCGAAGGTGGGCGGGGGGGTGGGGGCAATCTGGAGAGTGGAGATGAAAGAATGAGATGAGTACATAGAAGGAAATATATGTGAGTTGATAATGATTTTATCATTAAATAGATATATGGTAACCGAGCTGCACCTTTTCGCACCGTTTGGCTTGATTTGAAAAAAACCCAATCTTAAGGTGTGGTTTGATATTTGAATAGTCGAATCGAGCTTCAAGCCGCACCTTTTCGAGTCAAATACCTCGAACTTTATCGAACCGAGACGTTCGCTCACAGGCCTAGTTGCAATATTTGGTACTTGAACCTTAAGCATCCCAAATTGTAATAAGCATTGCACTTATGCATTTATGTGACCAATTATATGTGATAATTGCATCTATCTTTCTTGCTGCAAAGTGTAGTAACTACTTCCTAATCAAGACCTTACGAAATCCATTATCTTCAATTTAACCCCTGAATTATTGAATTTTGTTTTTGTTTTTTGTTTTTTTGACTCGTGAACTTCATATATTGAAGGTCAAATTTTTTTTTTAATGTATATTACACTTTATTGGTCATTTAAAATACAAATAACTAATTGGGTTAATTTTTAAGAATCAAATTTAATTAGTTAAATAAATAAAATAAAATGTATTTTGTTTGTTCTAACTAGAAAATATAGACGCTAAGATATTTGAAAATATGGTAATAATAATAATAACAATAATAATAATGATAACAATAAAAACAAATATCAAAAAGTACATTAGAAAAAACACAACATTTAAGAACAGTAAAAAAATCGGCCAATAAAATCTACCTCGACATAATAGAAGAATATTTTGTTGCCCAGTTTCCACATCGGCTAGCTACCCCGCTGATCTTTCCACGTGCAAGATTTCCAAATTTCTACCTTTCCATATGCGAGATTTTCAAATTTTTAAGGTTCGGTTCTTTTATAACGGGATTTGTAATTAATATTCGTAGAGTATATGCTGTCAGAGCTAAAAATAATGTCATAACTTTCAGTAAAAAAGTAAATTTAATTAGGCAAGCTCCGTTTGATAGAATCTATCAACTCATCATTAGTGTTCCTTATTTAAGGATTCATTGATTGATTTAGGATGAAATTTCATGATTTTTTCTAATATTGTATTTAAATAATTTTTTATACATGAAAGTTGACACTTGCAAGTTGCAACTTAATTGTTTTGACATAGAAAGTACTGCCCGTGCAGCCTCGTAGCAGTGATAGCACAACACAATAGACCACCACTTGTAGACCTCGACTACTTTGACTAGTAGAAGCGATTTTTCAAGTCTTTCTTCTTTTATTTATCTAATTTCACTGATGGTTCTTACTATATTTGCATATATATTATAATTGATAGTTGGTACTCTAGTTATTCATTTATAAATTTATGTATTCTTTATAGTATTCTTTAATCGTTATATACGCTAGATAATAATTTGTAAAAAATAATAATAATCATGTTACTAATTTACAAAATAAAATTTATTTTATTTCAAAAACATAAAAATGTACTGCTAAAGATATTAATAGGTTAGGTTTTATACGTTAGATTAGTATTAGGGTAAAATAGTCAATTTACCTTTTAAAATTGAAAAAAATTTAGTCAAAGGATAAACTAAAAAAAACTGATAGTTCAGGGAGTACATGGGACAAACGGATAAAAAGCCTAAATTTTAAAACCATGCAGAGATTTATGGGCAATAAGGTATAGATTTGATGAACTCACCTCATAAATCACCAATAATCTTTCTAACACGTTTTTTTATATCCAAACTCATGTTAACATTAAGAGACTTATCAGTAAACTATCCATCACATAAATTGCTTTAGATCAAACAAATTTAACTTTGAAATCTTATGAGATGTGTTTTTTGAAAAGAAGATGCATTTTGATAGCATAACCAATACGTCATTCGTTTTTGTTAAGAGTATGGGGTTCAACACTAAAACCAATTGACAATAGGGGGAGTAGCCTAAGATCTTATATACTGACCTGACATAACATCAACTTCGGACGATGTGAGATGTGCATCTTAACCGATTAATATACGAAAGTACGTACTAGTTATATATATACAAAACATGCAACAAGAAATGTAGTTTAAAAGCCATTGAGAACGTATATAACTTTGGACTTTGTAGTTACTTTCCTGCATGCATCAGTGCTGCTCAAATTGTCGAAGTAGGGATTCCAGATATACCGATCTCTTAACACTAAGATGGTGAAGCTCTTCTATATACGGTGTCTTCATGCCTTTGGCACTTCCCAACAACTAAGTAAAGAGATCCTCCAACCCATGGTTCGAAATTTCTTTTTCAAACAAAGTTTCGAAATTATAAAATTCAGAAGAGTTTTAAAAATATTTGGAAACATTTAAAAAACGATGTAAAAGTTAAAAAATCAAAAGAAGTTATATATGTAAAAGAAATTTGAATAAACAAAATATTATATATTAAGTATGAACTAAACTAAAAATAAAATAAAATATTTTGAAATTAGTGCTATTTGAAAGCTTGAAATAAGATTTCAATAAATGATTAAAATTTATGTTAAATATTTACATCATTTAATTTTTTTTGTTAAAAATTATCTAAAAGTTGGATCTAAAAGACGAATAGACAATTATAATTATGTAACACGTTAAAAGTGTGAGCTGCATGTTATATATATGTGTATATTGCCAAATAATTATGAATTAATTATATTGGATTCAAAAAATGATACTTATCACTTAGGGAACCAAAGTGTAATAGTAACCATTGGGTTGTACCACTTCTACGATTACCCGAAAAGTTGTTGATATATTATTGGTAGGCAAATGCTTAGCCACTCATTGGTAATTTGCTACTTCCCAGCAGAAATTCAAATATCTATACAATCCCACCAATATTCATGAATGGCTTCCTCTCATATGGAGTATCGTCTATCTGGGCCACTCAATATGTTCCGCTTTTAGTTTATGCCCATTTCATATCATAAAGACATAAACACATAAATCAATCTCAAGTTCTCAACTATACTAATCAAACATCAAATATCATACATAATGCAGATTGGAACACTAGTATTAAACCCCATCTCACCTTGCTCTATTACCCAAAACTGTTCCAGAATCCTGCTTTTTGCAAGAACAAACACTACCTCGCCGCCTACACGTATCTGCAATGTCATCGGTACAACCCACCCCGTCCCCGTCCGCCCTTCCCTCATAGTCGGTGGACCTAATGCACCACTAGCTTTTGTTTGTTTTAATGTACTTTTTTGTATAGTCGTCGAAAAATATGATATCGAGTTTGGTTGTGCTCTATTGCACTAACAAAATTGGACTCTTCGATCCGCCTATGCCTATCTCTCATTTTCTTTATTATCATGGCATTTTTTAACTCCCATTTAATTTATTAATCGTCTTCATTTTCGGTTTTAAAGAGAGGAATTTTGGTGGATTTCTGGGCAAGAATTTGCAAATGAGAAATGAAACAGCTACAGTTTCAGCTTCTAATGGAGAACCCAATTTCAACGCTGATATATTCAGGAAAAGGTACTCTCAATACTACACTTGTATAGCTTTTTTCTATATGCTAGCCAACGTATTAAGAAATATCAGTGATCGCAATCAAAGTTAAACTAGGGTGATTCAACTCGGAAATTTATTAATCGTGAATGATCTGTGGTGTCATTTGTCCAATAATAAAGTAAAAATTGATATATTCAGCTTCAATAGCGCATATTGTCAAGCCCTGTCTAAGATTGTGCTCCAATAACGGCTATTACAAGCGCTATACCACAAATGTGATTTAAGATGATCCGAGTTCTTGTATGTTTCAGAATTTAATATTACTATGTCTTCTTGGTGTAGGAAAGTTGTGGAACATGTATCGCTTCTCAAAGCGAAAGAGGATTTGTCTGAGGAGCAAGAGAAAGATATGTTGGATTTTTTATATACAGCTCAATATAAAATGCGTGGCATTGTTGCCATATCTCTAGGTGATTATTCAACTATTAATACTATGATTTTTTGCTTTGTTTCTTCATATATTGAAGCCTTGATGGTATATATTGATCTATAATTGATATCAGTTAAGTTCGATTACTCCTTTCGTTCCTAAATTGGTTACTATTTAGTTGAAAGATATAGAGGAAAATTTTAGTTTGTAAGTTGAATTCACAAGAGTAAGGTTGTGTACTATCTGACCTCGTTTCCCCGCTGCCTCTTCAAAGACATTGGGGCATGTTGATGTTAATTGTTAAGGAAATGTTTTGTTATGCAAGTATTTGGATCATTGAATACTTATGTAGCTTCTGTTTTAGCGCAGGACGTGTATCTGACGAGAACACTGAGAACTATACGCATGCTATATATATGCGCTTCCAGAAAAAGGATGATCTTGCTAGGTTCTATGATAATCCATTCTACTTGGAAGTTCTTAGAGAGCATGTTATGCCTTATTGCCATGTATGAACACACATGTTACAAGTACTATCAATTTTCTTGATACATCATCAGCTTAACATTCTTTTAATTTAGTCTCAATTTCTCGAACTTTGAGGTATATTGCTTATGTTTAAAGGAGATCATCAATGTGGATTATGAATCGGAAGTTGAAGATGACATTCTGCCCATATTCCGCAAAGGAGAGGTCTGAACAACGCCCATTCAATTTACATTTTTTTCCCTTTGTAAATTGTAATGCCATGTTGGTTTGATGTTTGTCTGTTGCTACCCATGATTGCATATGTTCGTGTGAAGACAGGGCGATACTTGAACGTTACATCAACTTCCTTGCTTTCCATCATTTGTTCTAACCAATTTGGATCACCCATATTTTTTGTTTCTCTTTGAGCACTTCATTCTGTCTCTAGCAAAAAATCAAAACTTGAAACTAACTATTCAGGGTAGTGCACTCTCTAGAAGTGTACGTTTGGAAATGTAATGACGCTTACAGAGCATATGAAGAGATGTCGTATGAAATTGATCACAGGAATTCAACTTTGGTTTGGAGTTCATTCTACTTATAGAATTTTCTAAAAACCCGCTGTGGGGGCCTGCTGAAGATGCGTTGGATGCTTTGGGAGGGCTACTAACAGAATTTCCGTCATTGATCGTTCAAGCTACCAAAGGTATCTATGATTGAGAATGCTAGCTTGTTGATTGCTTTTGCTTATTAAGTACTAACTTACTTTCTTCTCAGACGCGAAAAGTTCATCCCTTCATTCTCGTCACTTCATCCCACTGCTATATCTTCTTACGTTATAGTTCTCTGCTCCATTTTCAGGCTCTAATATCAATCTTGGGAGTTCGATGTATACTCATGCCAGTGTGATACGATTTCGATCATGTGAGTGGCAATTTCCTTCTGTAACTTAATCACTCGTTTTCATTGCTTGCCCCTAACATGTTTGTACATCTACCAGCGGAAGCATTTGATATTTTTATTAATAGTGCAGGGTACAAAAAGGTGAGACATCTATGCTTATTGACTCTAACATTAATACTTCAATTTCTCAAGCACTCGGTTCTCTAACATTAAGAACCGAGTTATGATTGAACGTTATTAACTTAATCCGGACTTGTTACACTAATATTTCAGATTTGGTCCTCGAAATTTCAGCCGATTGTCGAAAAAGCAGTACATGCTCCTTATTCTGTCGATCCAGTTGGAACAGAGCTAATGTAGAGGATTTAGTGGATTTGGCATCAAATTAGTTAAAAACAAATATCAAAGAGTACATTAAATAAATAAAATAAAATATATTTTCTTTGTTTTAACTAGAAAATATAGACGCTAAGATATTTGAAAATATGATAATAATAATAATAATAATAATAATAATAATAATAAAAACAAATATCAAAGAGTACATTAAAAAAAACACAATATTTAAGAACAGTAAGAAAATCGGCCAATAGAATCTACCTCGACATAATAGAAGAACATTTTGTTGCCGAGTTTCCACATCGGCTAGCTACCCCACTGATCTTTCCACGTGCAAGATTTCCAAATATCTACCTTTCCATATACGAGATTTTCAAATTTTTAAGGTTCGACTCTTTTATAACGGGATTTGTAATTAATATTCGTAGAGTATATGCTGTCAGAGCTAAAAATGATGTCATAATTTTCAGTAAAAAAGTAAATTTAATTAGGCAAGCTCCGTTTCATACAATCTATCAACTCATCATTAGTGTTCCTTATTTAAGGATTCATTGATTGATTTAGGATGAAATTTCATGATTTTTTCTAATATTGTATTTAAATAATTTTAATTTTTATACATGAAAGTTGACACTTGCAAGTTGCAACTTAATTGTTTTGGCATAGAAAGTACTGCATAGTACCGATGTGGCCCGTGCACCCTCTTAGCACAATAGACCACCACTTGTAGTCTGTAGACCTCGACTACTTTGACTAGTAGAAGCGATTTTTCAAGTCTTTCTTCTTTAATTTATCAAATTTCACTGATGGTTCTTACTATATTCGTATATATAATAATTGGTACTCTAATTATTCATTTATAAATTTATGTATTCTTTGTAGTATTCTTTAATCGTTATATACGTTAGACAATAATTTGTAAACAATAATAATAATAATAATAATCATGTTACTAATTTACAAAATAAAATTTATCTTATTTCAAAAACATAAAAATGTACTGCTAAAGATATTAATAGGTTGGGTTTTATATTTTAAATTAGTATTAGGGTATAATAGTCATTTTACCTTGCAAAGTTGAAAAAAACACAGTCAAAGGACAAACTAAAAAGAACTGATAGTTCAGGGAGTACAGGGGACAAACGGCTGAAAAGCCTAAATTTTAAAACCAAGCAGAGATTTTTGGGCAATAAGGTATAGATTTGATGAACTCATCACCTCATAAATCACCAGTAGTCTTTCTAACACGTTTTTTTATATCCAAACTCATGTGTTCATCAAGAGACTTATCAGTAAACTATTCATCACATAAATTGCTTTAGAACAAACAAGTTTAACTTTGAAATCTTATGAGATGTGTTTTTCGAAAAGAAGATGCATTTTGATAGCATAACCAATACATCATTCGTTTTTGTTAAGAGTCTATGGGGTTCCACTCTAAAACCAATTGGTAATATGGAGAGTAGCCTAAGATCTTATATACTGACCCGGGAGGACATCAACTTCGAATATGGGATATACATCTTAACCGATTGATATACGAAAGTACTAGTTATATATACAAAACATGGAACAAGAAATGTAGTTTAAAAGCCATTGAGAACGTATATAACTTTGGACTTTGTAGTTACTTTCCTGCATGCATCGGTTGTTGAGAATATTGAGTGGATCCTTACTCTATTCTCCTAACTCTTTGATATCCAATGACAATTAATGAAAATAAAATGCGAAATAAAACGATACCGAAATTTATACAGGTTCCCCCACAAAGTGTAAGGTACGTCCTGTTGCTGCTGTAGATTTCACTATAATCAAGATAAAAATTACAAGATTGTTTGAGAGATCGATCTAGAGATGAATTAGTGTACAAGATAAGATGTTCTACTAATTTCTCTATTTTGGTGTGTTCTTGCCGCTCTAACATGAAAAAGGGTTTGGGGGGCTAATATATATATCATACAAAATTTCCCAAAATGCCCCCGTCCAAGATTGCCAACATTCTTGAGTCTTCAGATGTCATGCCGATGAAAGACTTCATCCCTGTCTTTCCTGAACAACAAAGAAACAAAGCCAATAAAGTTTCAGCTTTCACACGGCTCTTCTTCAACCTCCGTAAGAAGACCGAAGCAAAAATATGGCTCTACACCATCAATTCAACAATTTTCCACTTGAAGACATATTCACAATGCACCATCTTCAAGCTCCATCTACAGCAGCTACCTCCGGTATATCAGCCTAAGAGGTTCACTGAAGTTGAACACAACTTCAGCTTCTCCTTGTTCACCACCTTCGTGAACATATCCGCCGGATTCCGACCTCCTGAAATCTTCTCAAGCTCAATGATCTTCTTTTCAATGACACGCCGTATCCAATGATACTTCAAATCAATGTGCTTGGTCCTAGCATGATACACGGGGTTCTTGGCCAAGTAAATGACACTCTGACTATCACAGTACAATGTGTTCTCTCCATGCTCAAATTTCAGTTCATCAAGAAATGCTTTCAGCCATAGCATCTCCTTTCGTGCCTCAGACATAGCCACATACTCTGCCTCACAACTCGACAAAGCTACTATCGACTGCAGGTTCGATCTCCAGCTAATTGCAGTACCTCCGTATGTAAACACATACCCATTAGTAGATCTTCTACTATCAACATCACCTCCATTGTCAGCATCAACATAACCAACCAAACCCAAATCACATTTCCGAAAGCATAATGCCAAATTCAGACTACCCTTTAGATATCTAAAGATCCATTTGACTGCTTCCCGATGTTCTTTTCCCGGATTCGACATGAACTTGCTAACGACTCCCACTGCATGAGCAATATCAGGTCTTGTGCAAATCATCGCATACATAAGACTATCTACTGCAGAAGCATAAGGAACCTTATCCATATACGACCTTTCCTCTCCAGTCTTAGGTGATTGTTCAATAGACAATTTGAAGTGCGGAGCTAACGGGGTACTAACCGATTTTGCATCCAACATGTTGAACCGCTTGATGACCTTCGTCAAATACTCTTCTTGAGTCAATCTCAAAGAACCCCCTTCTCTAATTATTCTCATCCCCAGAATTTGCCTTGCTTCACCTAGGTCTTTCATAGCAAATTCCGCTGATAACTGTTTCTTCAACATGTTCACCTTATGCAAATCCGCTCCCACTATCAACATATTATCGACATAAAGGAGTAAAATTACAGACAAGCTCAATATAATTTTTCATCGATCAACCAATATTTGGGCCAACAACCTTCAGAAGTCCATCAATAAAAAGTGAGGTGTACACAACAAAGCCACACCACACATATTCTCACCAATTACATATTTACAAGAATTATTTGCGCATTATGGGAACTAGGCCTGTCAGTAAACGTGCCGATTCGAAAAGGCTTGGCATATTTGACTCGAAAAGGTTTGACTTGAAGTTTGGCCCGAGGCTTCAAATATAAAGCCAAACGATAAAAGTAGTTATTTGTCAAATCAAGCCAAACCGTTCGAAAAGGTTTGGCTCGATTGCCCCCCTCCCTATTTATATTATATTTTATATATATAAATAACATTTATATTATATTTTATATATATATATATATAACATTTATATTGTAAACTACTATTATTTTGCTATTTTAGATTATGGGCATGTAATTGATAAATTTTATGTCTTTTTTCACTTCTAGATTTCATGTTCAAAAGATCAAGTTGTATATGTATTTTCAAATCAAACGTTTTCAAACGGTTTGCTTGATTCAAGCCAAATAGGATCAAATATATACTTAAAAATTTCCCTCAAACGTAAAGCCAAACTACTATAATTGATGTTTGACCAAATCAAGCCAAATCAAACATCACTTTAATAATTGATCAAATCAAATACAAATCTCCAATCATTTGGCTTTATTCGGCTCGATTACAGGCCTAATGGGAACCAAAGTGTAATAGTGACTTTCGGGTGGTACCATTTCTACGATTACCCGAAAAGTTGTTGATATATTATTGGTAGGCAAATGCTTAGCCACTCATTGGTAATTTGCTACTTCCCAGCAGAAATTCAAATATCTATACAATCCCACCAATATTCATGAATGGCTTCCTCTCATATGGAGTATCGTCTATCTGGGCCACTCAATATGTTCCGCTTTTAGTTTATGCCCATTTCATATCATAAAGACATAAACACATAAATCAATCTCAAGTTCTCAACTATACTAATCAAACATCAAATATCATACATAATGCAGATTGGAACACTAGTATTAAACCCCATCTCACCTTGCTCTATTACCCAAAACTGTTCCAGAATCCTGCTTTTTGCAAGAACAAACACTACCTCGCCGCCTACACGTATCTGCAATGTCATCGGTACAACCCACCCCGTCCCCGTCCGCCCTTCCCTCATAGTCGGTGGACCTAATGCACCACTAGCTTTTGTTTGTTTTAATGTACTTTTTTGTATAGTCGTCGAAAAATATGATATCGAGTTTGGTTGTGCTCTATTGCACTAACAAAATTGGACTCTTGGATCCGCCTATGCCTATCTCTCATTTTCTTTATTATCATGGCATTTTTTAACTCCCATTTAATTTATTAATCGTCTTCATTTTCGGTTTTAAAGAGAGGAATTTTGGTGGATTTCTGGGCAAGAATTTGCAAATGAGAAATGAAACAGCTACAGTTTCAGCTTCTAATGGAGAACCCAATTTCAACGCTGATATATTCAGGAAAAGGTACTCTCACTACTACACTTGTATAGCTTTTTTCTATATGCTAGCCAACGTATTAAGAAATATCAGTGATCGCAATCAAAGTTAAACTAGGGTGATTGAACTCGGAAATTTATTAATCGTGAATGATCTGTGGTGTCATTTGTCCAATAATAAAGTAAAAATTGATATATTCAGCTTCAATAGCGCATATTGTCAAGCCCTGTCTAAGATTGTGCTCCAATAACGGCTATTACAAGCGCTATACCACAAATGTGACTTAAGATGATCCGAGTTCTTGTATGTTTCAGAATTTAATATTACTATGTCTTCTTGGTGTAGGAAAGTTGTGGAACATGTATCGCTTCTCAAAGCGAAAGAGGATTTGTCTGAGGAGCAAGAGAAAGATATGTTGGATTTTTTATATACAGCTCAATATAAAATGCGTGGCATTGTTGCCATATCTCTAGGTGATTATTCAACTATTAATACTATGATTTTTTGCTTTGTTTCTTCATATATTGAAGCCTTGATGGTATATATTGATCTATAATTGATATCAGTTAAGTTCGATTACTCCTTTCGTTCCTAAATTGGTTACTATTTAGTTGAAAGATATAGAGGAAAATTTTAGTTTGTAAGTTGAATTCACAAGAGTAAGGTTGTGTACTATCTGACCTCGTTTCCCCGCTGCCTCTTCAAAGACATTGGGGCATGTTGATGTTAATTGTTAAGGAAATTTTTTGTTATGCAAGTATTTGGATCATTGAATACTTATGTAGCTTCTGTTTTAGCGCAGGACGTGTATCTGACGAGAACACTGAGAACTATACGCATGCTATATATATGCGCTTCCAGAAAAAGGATGATCTTGCTAGGTTCTATGATAATCCATTCTACTTGGAAGTTCTTAGAGAGCATGTTATGCCTTATTGCCATGTATGAACACACATGTTACAAGTACTATCAGTTTTCTTGATACATCATCAGCTTAACATTCTTTTAATTTAGTCTCAATTTCTCGAACTATGAGGTATATTGCTTATGTTTAAAGGAGATCATCAATGTGGATTATGAATCGGAAGTTGAAGATGACATTCTGCCCATATTCCGCAAAGGAGAGGTCTGAACAACGCCCATTCAATTTACATTTTTTTCCCTTTGTAAATTGTAATGCCATGTTGGTTTGATGTTTGTCTGTTGCTACCCATGATTGCATATGTTTGTGTGAAGACAGGGCGATATTTAAACATTATATCAACTTCCTTGCTTTCCATCACTTGTTCTAACCAATTTGGATCACCCATATGTTTTGTTTCTCTTTGAGCACTTCATTCTGTCTCTAGCAAAAAATCAAAACTTGAAATTAACTATTCAGGGTAGTGCACTCTCTAGAAATGTACGTTTGGAAATGTAATGACGCTTACAGAGCATATGAAGAGATGTCGTATGAAATTGATCACAGGAATTCAACTTTGGTTTGGAGTTCATTCTACTTATAGAATTTTCTAAAAACGCACTGTGGGGGCCTGCTGAAGATGCGTTGGATGCTTTGGGAGGGCTAGTAACAGAATTTCCGTCATTGATCGTTCAAGCTACCAAAGGTATCTCTGATTGAGAATGCTTGCTTGTTGATTGCTTTTGCTTATTAAGTACTAGCTTACTTTCTTCTCAGACGCGAAAAGTTCATCCCTTCATTCTCGTCACTTCATCACTCTGCTATATCTTCTTAAGTTATAGTTCTCTGCTCCATTTTCAGGCTCTAATATCAATCTTGGGAGTTCGATGTATACTCACGCCAGTGTGATACGATTTCGATCATGTGAGTGGCAATTTCCTTCTGTAACTTAATCACTCGTTTTCATTGCTTGCCCCTAACATGTTTGTACATCTACCAGCGGAAGCATTTGATATTTTTATTAATAGTGCAGGGTACAAAAAGGTGAGGCATCTATGCTTATTGACTCTTAACATTAGTACTTCAATTTCTCAAGCACCCTTGTTTAAGAACCGAGTTATGATTGAACGCTATTAACTTAATCCAGACTTGTTACACTAATATTTCAGATTTGGTCCTCGAAATTTCAGCCGATTGTCGAAAAAGCAGTACATGCTCCTTATTCTGTTGATCCAGTTGGAACAGAGCTAATGTAGAGGATTTAGTGGATTTGGCATCAAATTGGAGCATATGGCTAAACCTTTTTGTGACTTTTCATTTAAGCCAGTTGTATAGTAATGGTTTATGTCACTAATATTATATAGATAACATTATATAAAAGAGTAGGAAGTTTCATAGAGGTAGGGTTGGTGTTGACTAAAACTATTTTAACTTATGCTTTTGGCTGCAATTAGAGAGATGATAATTATGCTTTGGGATATCAGGAAACATCTTCATAATAATATGAACAATAATTGCTTGCTTTGCTTCCCACTTGATATAATATTATTGTCCTTTCAATTCAAATTAATACACATTTCAAAATTTAGTATCAGACTTTTATCGTAAATTATTTTTTGTTCACTGACACGAAAATTAATAAGAAAAAATCTCATCTCTATTTTCACTTCTTCTAGATGTTTGAAAACATACTAGCTTAATGCTCATTTCATGTCATCGCTTCATATACTATACTTTCTTGTTTTTGAAATGAATGATTGTCTAGTAAAAAATTATTTTCTCATAATAGTTAAGTAGTTAGGAATTTAATATACTTTTAGATTTACTTTCTGAGCTTTAACACTAATAATTATTTTTGCATTAGAATTGATTTTGCTTTTGGGATTAATTATATAATATTATATAAGATATTTTTTTGAAAAGTTTAGATGATCAATTATTATATAACAGAGAGCATTGTTGTTACTTCGAGTCACTCCACCTATAATATATGAACGGATGCTCAAGATAGGTTTGACAATGAAGAGAACGATTAATCAAATTAATTTTTTCATTTAAATTGAATATCGAACAAATACCGAACTACTCGATCCACTTACATCCCACTTGGGGGTGTGTGTTGGGAATGGGTGGGAGCGGAGGGGCGACTATGATCGAAGTTTGAGAGTTAAGGTGAAGATTGTAGGCCAACAGCCAACTAAAGCCACGCTAATCAATCATTAGTTGTGGAATCATCAGCTTTTTAATCCCACTAATCAAGTAATCAAACCAAATAAATTTATACTCTCTCTTTCAAAAGACTTAATTATTTAGTCAAAAAGTATTCTATTAACAAGCAAAGAGATTACTAGACAATCGAATATATAACTTAAAAATTTGTTTACTAGTTTAACTTTAAGTGTTTGATAAAATTTATTCAGTCAATCATTTTCTAAATAAACGAATATATAACTAATTATAATATTAATTCACACTAGTATTAAGTGTGCTTCAACTAATTAGTACTTCCATTCCCATTTTCCATATCCTAAAACCGCCATTATGAAATACAAAAAATTAAAAAGAAAGCAACATAAAATTCAACATATTCGCCCCTGAAACCCAGTAATATAGTTGGTAGCTTCAATCATTTTGATCTCTTTCATTTTCATATTCTTTCATCTCAACTAAATCTTGTTTCCTGTCACTGTTTCTGACACCAACCATATCTTTCTATTCAAGCTTTCCCATTTTTACATTTTTTCATCTCTTTAAATTCTTCACTTGCTTCTTTTTCTTTTGTGTTTCATTTAAATTTCGAATCATAACCGGTTCAAATTACGAACAAATGAATTTGGAGCTTTATCCGAGTTATATATGATAATTTAGTTGCTCCATTTTCTTTTTCTTTTATTGCACGCATTAATATTTCTTCAGTTCTTGACTGCTGAACTGTTTTTTTGAAAAAGAAACCATTTTTAGCCAACTTGGCAGATTCTTGTTTTTATTCTTCTTTTATTTTTGCCTTTTTTGTCTGTATTTTTGGGTAGAGTTTGTTTGCATTTGTTCTTCAGTTTTGGGGGCTTTGTAATGCTGCTCAATTTGTAAGAGATGGGGTCTTTTGGTAGATTTGTACTTGTTGGTTTGCTTGGTTTTGGGCTTTTTCTTGTGGCTTTCTCTGCATTTCCACCTCCTGAACGTAAGTGTTTATATTATTTGTCCACTTTGTTAATGTTCTTTTGGATCTTGATTATCCTTTCTTGATTTATTTATAGAGTATTGGTTACTGATATTTAAGTTAATGCATACGTTTCTACTGTGAATTAACGGAAAACTTAACCGAAGTACCAAGAAGTACACAACGAAAGATGTGTGATCAAACGATACAAATGGAATGGTGAATGAAAGTTAACATGTGTGATCAAGGATCTTGGATCTAATTGTTTATTTTAGTTTGAAGAAAAATTGGTTCTCTTAGAGGATTTTCTTTTTACTAATTGAGCTTGTCTGCATACTTTACACAGTGTTTGCTCTGACTAACTTCAAGGAAGCTATATATGAGGATCCTCAACTCGTTTTATCGAATTGGAATGCTTTAGATTCAGATCCCTGTGATTGGTTTGGAATTTCCTGTTCTATAGCTAGAGATCATGTGGTTAAGATGTAAGGAATCTCTTCTCTGACTAAATGGAAATTTACTAGAGTTAGTAGTGAATAGTGATCTTTCAGTAGCTAACTCAAATTTTCGATTTGTGCTTCATTTTTATTCAGTAATATTTCTGGAGCATCTTTGAGAGGGTTTATTTCACCAAATTTGTATATGATGTCATCCTTGGAAGAGCTGTAAGCCTCTTATCCGATTAAATATCCTAAAAGTTGGTATGAGCGTGGCTTGAGGCAATTTACTGATTCTTGTAGGATATTGCACGGGAATCTGTTAGTCGGTACAATACCGAGGGAAATATGCATCTTAAATAACCTCAAGGTCCTAGATTTGGGAGTGAATCAGATAACCGGACCCATCCCTCCTGAGATTGGCAACCTGACGAACGTCATGAAGATGTAAGTGTATGTTTGGAGTATTGTAATATCCAATATCGCACAATCTGATTGGATTACTATTCTTGTGGTCTTGCAGAAATTTGCAATCTAATGGGCTTACAGGGAGGTTGCCACCTGAGTTTGGGGGGTTGAAGTATCTTGAAGAACTTCGCCTAGATAGAAATAAGCTTCAGGGAACTATTCCTGCTAGTGAGAGTTCTGAAGATGAATCAAACATGGAAGGATTGTAAGTAACTTTTATTGAAATTATTTCTTGTCTTTTCACAGCCTTTTCATTGGCCTCTTGTTTGGAACTTTTATCTTTCACTTCTTGTCTCATGTACCAAGGTTCATTTATCTTGTCCCTGTATGTTTGTGAGATTTTGATTTTGAGATGTATGGTACTTTTACAGAATCCAAGAGATAACTCTCGTCTTAACCTGAAATAGAAAAAATAGGCAAGGAGAAAAATTAAATTGATTGTGTGTTGTTAAGAATGCTTATTAGATTTGAGGTCTCTTACCCTACCTATGTCCAATCACATTGAAATGAGTCACTCCTGAGGACGCTAGATAAGAAGCGTATTCTGACCAGGTATCTGTAAATTAATTATGATATTTAAGTCCGACAACATATTTAGGATAGGTGGAGTGCAAGTGCTGAACTTCTTAGCTCTATTGCAGTGTCCATGTTTTTAGTTGCTATATACCTATTTATTATCTTCCTCTTTATACCTAAAGGCCCGAACTGCTTGTGCCATTTAATTCGATCTTATTGGAGTTCTTAAGCTGTCATATATCATCACTGATAGGTTACCACCATCTTAATGTGCATCAGGTATGTCTCAAGTAAACAGCCACCAGGTTTATGTCGCTCCTCTCAATTGAAAGCGGCAGATTTCTCATACAACTATCTTGTTGGAAACATTCCAAAGTGCTTGGAAAAGCTTAGGTATGTAGGATATATGCCTCATCTATTCTGTTACTCAATGACCACACCTCTTATTTTGGTTTAAATACTTCGTTTCTTACCCCTTACTATTATTGTTTGTAGATCCAGCTTCCAGGGAAATTGCCTTAATGATGAAGATCCCATACAACGTCCACCTTCTCAGTGTGGTAAAAACTTTTTTCAGTATGATTAAACCCTGAAAAGGCTGCAAGATTAGATTATATGGCCATTGATTATTTCAAGCAATGACCACCTCATTTATTATTTCGATCAATTATTATTATCTTTTCTGAACCCTTCTAGTCTTGGGAAATATTCAACTTTAACCTGTGTACATTCAGATGTGAATAGAATGTATGCAATGCAACACCAATGACACCTATGCTCATCTTTGTTTTTTCTCGATGCCATTTTCTTCAACATGTTAGTAATTTTTTATTGTGTATTAAATTTTTATTTCCCATAGGCCGTGCCCCACCGCCCAAATCACGTTCTAGAGATCATCCTGAGCAACGCCCAATAGCAGATAAACCCAATCATCATGTTGCTGCATCTAAGCCTGCTTGGCTATTAGCACTGGAGATAGGAACAGGTATTATGATGGGTTGTCTTATCCTAGTGGCACTCTTCACTGCCGCTCAGAAGTTCAAAAGTAAATCAGCTATCATAATTCCTTGGAAAAAATCTGGAAACGGGAAAGACCTCTTGACAGTGCACATAGGTTGGTCTTCTATACTCCCTTCTTTGCTCTACTTTGAGTATGTATTCCACCATCAAACTATTACCTATAGTCGATTCTTAGCAAAAGAGATGCTCCCCAGTAACTTATGTGAAGTATGGTATATGCAGATTCGGAGATGCTGAAAGATGTAGCCAGATACAGCAGACAAGAACTGGAAATTGCATGTGAAGATTTTAGCAACATTATTGGGTCCTCTCCTGATAGCAATGTGTACAAAGGCACCATGAAAGGTGGACCAGAGATTGCTGTAATATCTCTCTTTGTCAAAGAAGAAAATTGGAATGGCTACCTCGAGCTTTATTTCCAGAAAGAGGTGACAAATTTACTTGTTCTAGCAGAGTAAAACCTCTTCTGCTGATTATGTAAAAAAATATGTAAATGCAATAACATGCTTCAATACTTTGTTCTGTTTAAAAAGGTGGCAGATTTGGCAAGATTAAATCATGAGAATGCTGGAAAACTACTGGGATACTGTCGCGAGAGTAATCCGTTCACTAGGATGCTTGTCTTTGAGTATGCATCAAATGGAACACTACATGAACACCTTCACTGTGAGTTGTTTCTTCACTCTTTGCTTATTCTATATTTCCAAGCATTCTTCACATGTTCATTGGCAGAAGCATGACTGTATAAAAAAATTCAGATGAAGATGGATGTCACTTATCTTGGACAAGGCGGATGAGAATTGCCATTGGCATCGCTAAGGGGTTAAGATATCTTCACTCAGAAATTGACCCACCATTTTCCTTATCTGTACTGAATTCTAGTGCTGTGTATCTGACAGAGGATTTTTCTCCAAAGGTACTGCAAACAACTGCCAGAAACTGTATTTTAGGATCCTCGTAATTACTTGCTGATTTCTACTAAATTGCTCTGCAGCTGGTTGATTTTGAGAGTTGGAAGACGATCCTTTCAAGATCAGAAAAGAATGCTGATTGTGTCAATAGTCAAGGCGGTATTTGTGTTCTTCCGAATTCTCTTTTGGGGAGAGATGTCGATATTGAGGGCAATATATATGCTTTTGGAGTACTACTGCTGGAAATCATCAGTGGAAGATCACCATACAGCAAGGAAAATGGATTCCTGATTGATTGGGTGAGTACTTACAAGTACAATATATTATATACTGAATTTTTTATTTCAATAATATTAAGGTCTATCTAATTCCCTTACGCTTATTTGCAGGCGAAAGAATATCTTCAGGCCCCAGAAGAGATGTCTTGCCTTGTGAATACCGAGTTACAACATTTCAGGCATGAAGATCTCGGAGTGATACGTGAAGTGGTGAACTTATGTCTCCACCAAACACCCATTAACAGGACCAGTATGCAGGAAATATGCACCCTGCTCGAGAACAATATCGATATTTCTGTTTCTGCAGAGCTCAAGGCATCTTCTCTTGCATGGGCTGAGCTTGCACTTTCTTCTTGACTAATATGAAATAAAGAAAAGCTAACACTGTAAATTGGAAATACCCCAATCCGAATAACTTTTCCTTTCATCCTCAACCTTCCCATCTTGTAAATTCTCATTCTATTAGAAATTTAGGATATGCTTTAAGCAGATTGCTATTCTTTTGTATAACATCAGCGGATCAGGCAATAGTGAAATGTGAGTTTCATATCAAACTCTTTATATTTGTTTTCACTTTTCTAAATATACATACGAAAATCCACTTTTATCATTCCACCTATTGTTTCATGCTTTTAAAATATAATTTGTATCAAATGGCAACCATATCATGCATTTATACTCCTCTTTCGATGTTTTAACTTTAATTTCAATTAATTATTGGTAAACAAACTTCACGTTTGCTTAAATTTCAAGACAATCAAATCAATACGTCAAATGAAATGGTACTGATAGCAAGGATTAATAAGTTCAAAGAGAATTCAAAATATAACAGCAAAATTGAGCCACTGTTTCTCCAGTCCAGCTTGGAAACAGAACCAACAACTAGGCAAAGCAACTCAACTATTTTTTAGCCCGAGAATAATGATTATCATTAGGGTTTCTCCTCTGACTGAAAACTGCAAGTGCTTTCCTCACAGGAGGTTGCAAAGGAGCTCCCTTATCCGTATGGTGGATGAAGAGGTCGTTCGAAGCAAATATATCATCCTCCTACAAAAGAACACCATTAAACGAAGTAAGCTTTGTGACCATCCATATTAGATTGAATTCACGGACCATTTAATCATTTAGCTTCTTACCTGCTTATTCTTCTTCTTGGTCCTTGGATGAAGATATTTTTGAGGGAGCTGATCTTCACGTAGTATTGGGTTCTTGGTTATGGCATTTCTTCCACCTTGAGGTAAAGGAAGTGAAAACTGCAAGAATGTAACAAAATTTCTATGAATATGAAGAACCAAAAAGACAAAGCCAAAAACATTGAATGAAGAGTACAGAAGAAAATATGGCAGGCCATGTTCATTATCATCATACTAAAACATGGCTGCTGTCTTATGTTTAAAGCATCATACTATAGTGAACAACCGCAAGTCAGAAAAGAGACTAAATTCTGATTACAAAGGATTGTAGGTAATATCGTTGCAGCTTCAAACACCAAAAATAATTATACCCTATATGGTCAATAGTTACAGATATAGAGATTTTTAGGAGACAAGAAAAACTAATAAAAGAAGACTCGGGAAGCAAACTGCATTCACTCACCTGAGTTCCACGCAAGGATACACGAGGTCGACGTGCTGCAAGAACAATTCCATTTTCGCCAACTGTAACAGCAACTTTACGTAATGTGCCCCCATTCCCACAACTGGGGCAGAAAATCTTCCCGATCTCTGTAGTAACCTTAAAGCAGGCATGACATTTCAGAACCCACCTGTTTCCATGTAGCTCTACTATCAATTATCTGTTTTATCTCTGATGTATTATAATTGAAAGTAATAAGCATGCATTCAAGTTATCAACAAACGTGTTCAAGGTCACTAGCTAAAGCACCCTACAATTTAGGTTATGATTACAAATGGATAAAGGGTGCACTGAACCAGAATATTTAAAATAAAAGTCAACTACAAATTACCAAAAGATGTATTTAAATCTTACACAATATCGCTGTCACAAAGATGTATTTAAATACAAATACAATACCAAGAATATGTAAACAGTAACTACCTGTGCAACTCACGGATTTGCATCCCTCCAGGAGCCAAAAGGCGCAGGCCCATCTGAAGAATCACATTTTGCATAGCAAAATCACCTGTTATACAAGCAACACTGGAGTCGGATAAAGATCGTAGCATCCAGCTCTGTTCACTACTGTTATCGTCATTATGAGACGCATTTTCACTTTCATTAATCTCACTAGCCGCATCATGGTCTGCTGACTCTTTAGTAGGAATGCTGCTCGAATCTCTTTCAAGGTCTAAATCTTCTGCATTGTTATCAGCATCATCATCATTGCCGGAATCACAAGAGTGGTTTTCTCCACACACGCCATTTGATACTGCATTTTGAGGAATGTCCGTGGCATCTTCTTCCAATCTCATTTGGCTCAATATTGTAGAAATATCCTCAGCACCTGTTTTTGTTTTAATAGTCTTATTTTCCTTCACAACTTCATCTGCATCTTCCTTGTCACTTACATAATTTAGCAACTCAGGGCACTTAGTTTCATCATCACATTCGATTCCCATTTTTTCAGATTCACCTTGTTGATGATCATTTTCATTTGAAACTTCGTTCATTTCACGTCTTGATTTACGCCTGAGAAATCTTCTGTGAGTGCTGCGACTCACTGCAGGTAGCCAATCACCTGCATCATCATTACATTGTCCCTTAGATGCATCAATTCCATCTGCTACCATCTTGCCTTCAGTTTTGACCTCTTTTTTCTTGGGCATGTATTTCCTGGGCTTGGTTGAGGCAACAGCATCATCATCTTGATTCCCAACAACTGAATCACCATCATTCACAGTAGAACCATTTCCAATACTTTGCTGATCTTCAGGAATTACATTGAGGCTTAAATCTCTTAATGGAAGAATTCTTGAATTAACATTTGAGCCATCATCATTTACATTTTCCAGAGCTTCCCACTCCTCCAAGTTAGGAACATTAGAACCCCAGCCTGGCAAATCCTTTTCAGGAAGCCTCTTTACATTGACAGTATGAATCGGAGGAGGTTTATTTCTAATATGCTGGGTCCCATGATACTGGGCTTCCAAAGTGTACGTTAAAGCAATGAGCTTAAGATCAACATCTGAAAGCGTCTGCAGATCACCAGTGGCCCTTGCAAAGGCAATTACTGCAAAATTGAATATGTGATCAGAATTTACGAAACAAGAAGCGTTCAACACCAACAAACATATGAAGTGACAGCTGGATAAATAGACTAGAATTATGGAATTATGCTCTCTAATTGGTGTGTCGGTATTACTATCATCAAAACTAACGCTCCAATGAACTAGTGTAGTAGTGTTTATATTAGGAATAGTTTTTTTTTAACCAATTCACACATAAGATCAGTTTTTGTCAAGGAAACCAATATATCATCTTCACTTGCACCCTGATCACTTCCAGCATCGGTAGTCCTATACTTTTACTCAAAATCATTCAGTTCTCCATTGCAAAACATACAACAATTTGATTAAATATCTGCAGTAACTTGTCGCTCATGAGATCGAATAACTACTACAATTCTGGTTACAAACTTCTTACAATGCATTCATGTGTAACATGGCATTCACCATCACACCCTCCTAACATCTAATCATAAAACTCTCCATCAAAATTCATGTATTATACCAGAAAAATTACAACTTCCAACAATGAATATAGTTGACAAGAGGGAAAAAATTATTACCACTATAAAACCTATATAGGTCGGTAAGCAAACTCCACTTGACAATTATCACAATATTAGATAAACAAAAAACTTGGAATTAATTCTTAATTAACTAAGATAAGACATATCTTAATAAACTTAAAATCAATTACATGTTAAGCAATGACAATCATTAAGTAGTGACAAATGCGATAATCATTATATTTGAATACACAATCAAATAAACAAAAAGGGGTACCTTTATTGAGGGCTTCAGGTGTAGGTTCGGTGGTATCGACTTGGAAAGGGAGGAAATTGAGGGAGTGACGGGAGTTAGGGTCTCGGATTTCGCTAATAACTTCGGGGACGGATACGAAGCGGTCGGAAGAATTAGCGAGGTTTAATCCGCCTTGGATAATGGCGTTGGCGTCGATCACAGCCACTGCGATGCCCTTGGAGGATTTGCAGCTACCGAGAGGGAGAGGTGGGGAGGGTCCTTCATGGTGGGGGCTACATTGAGGCTGAGGATTCTGTTGCTGCTTTACTATGTTGCTCCACATGACTGTTGATACTGTGGAAACTGGAAAGGAGAGATGAGAAAACAATTAAACAAACAAGATTTTATAAAACCCTAGTGAATCACACAAATATAATTAGATGCTGAAGATGAGTTCGTTACTACTAAAACAATTGGTTAGAACGGCCCTTTTTACTACTGTCCACTTATTTCGAGGCCCAACACATGTTCGACCTAAGCAAGGCAACACTAAACGCAGCCAACTAGCCAAGTAGTGTTTTTTATGAATAAAAAAGGACTGAACCGTAACTTTAAAGGTGCGTTGTTTTCTGCTCTGGAGTCACGAGGAGATAAAGCGTGGTATGTGCGTCAGATGGTCAGGGGGCTTGAGGTTGCCCGTTAACCACTTCCACGACAGATTCTGCCTCATATGAGATTCGAACCCACGAGTTGCAGAAGAGGCAAGTCGTGATGTTACTCATCCCAAGCTCTTTATCACTTGACCTGTACCCCGGGAGATAGTACTAATTTGCTTCTAGATGAACTTCCTCAAATACTACACTTACACATATGAGGGCAAAATAATAATCCTTTTAATAAATACTATTTGGATATTATTTGGGTGTGTACAACAACTGAGCTAAGTCCTCACGTCGGGGTTTATGGAGAAATTTGAAAAAGAACTGACCTTGTCAACAGTTCTATTTATCTTTAACTTTTCACCCGTTTATCCTTGAATTATATTTAATTTGTTTATCTGCCCTTTAAACTAGTGTCCTTTGAACCTAATTTTTACCATTTATAATATGCCTAAATGAAAAGCATTAAGAAGTTCACATGGTGAGCAAGATATTAAACCCAAATGATAAAATTGGGTTCAATGGTATATAGACAAGATAAACATAGTTCGTGGGTCAAACGGCTAAAAGGCCTTTAACTTTTACCTTCTTATTTACTTTTACGTTAATAGCACAATCGATCATACATATATCAATATATCATAACATTTATCATTTGATCACTTATATTTCAATATGATGTTACGATTGGTTCCGAAACGACCGGTAAGATAATTCGAGGAGAACAATTGATCAATTACCAAACATTTATGAGTAACAATTCAGCTCGTCAAAATTCAGGTGGAAACAATTTAAGCATATCCACATGTAAGACTTTTTAACATTAACGAGGTAACTAATTCATCGAAAGCCATACCTAATTGAAAAAGAATGTGATCCATAACACACAACATATCTAACACGTTAGTTGGTGAACGTAGCCCCCATTAATTTGGATCTGTGACCATTCAATCTCCATTTCTTCCACCTACCTTCTCAAGTACCACCTACCCCCATCGTTGCCCCAACACTTTCCTCTCACAATTTTCCCATTTAATAACGTTTCGCACGTTGACCACTACAAATTCTAGGAAATGACCTTTTTGCCCCCAGTCGAAACTTCCTTCGAGCACTAAAATCACATATATAGGCGACATAAGGGGTAAAATAGTACTTCCATCCCTGAAAAAACACTATCTCTTTGTGTTGACAGCAACTGAGAAATACACGTGGTCCTGTATAAGCAAATGCTTTGATGATATTCTATATCGCCAAGTTTAATTTTTGAACTTTTTTTGTACAAAACTCAAAACTTGAAACTTATTGAAGAATCATTCATCAAAAAATGCCTGATTCATCAGAATCAGCAGCCCCTTTGCTGAGCAATGATGAGCAACAAGTTTCAAATGATGAGCTAATTGAACCATATCTTAAAGGCATAAGATGGCCTCAAGTCTTGAACGCAATGCTCGGTTTTCTCCCTTCATTCTTTGCAGCCCAAGTTACCTTCGTCACCATTTTCACCGATTCCAAACCATCATGGCACTGCACGCAACAAAGCCCTGGATGCACCTCTGCATCCAACATCTGTACCCTTCCTGAAAGCTCATGGAGCTGGGACAAACCACCACACACTTCAATAGTGTCTGAATGGTTTCTTGATTGTGCTTCAAACGCAGTTGTTGAAGGCCTACCAGCTTCATCCTTCTTCATTGGAAGTTTTGTTGCTGGGTTAGGTTTGTCTTTCATTGGTGACTCGTTTGGACGCAAGAAACTGTTGTTTGTTTCCTCCTTGATCATGTCCGGAGCTTCGTTTCTCGCAGCATTTTCGAGTAACGTTTGGATGTATTCTGCGATGAGGTTTGTTAGCGGATTGGGTAGGGCTGCGATTGGTACTTGTGCGCTCGTGTTGGCTACAGAGAGTGTCGGAAAAAAGTGGCAGGGGAAGCTTGGATCAGTTGGGTTCTTGGTTTTCACACTTGGGTTCTTGATCTTGCCTGCAATGGCTTTTCTTGTGAGGAATTCTTCCTGGAGAGTGATTTATCTGATGATTTCGATACCGGGGATTTTGTATTGCATTGCTCTTCAATTGTTCGCTTATGAATCTCCAAGATGGCTTCTTGCTCAAGGGAGAGTGAAGGAAGCTATTGAGGTTTTGAAGGCATTTGCTGGACCTGATTCTAAGGATTTAAGCTGGAATTTCAATGTGGAAAACAGACATCAAAAGGTGAAAAAGGGGAATAGTATGCTTTCATTCTTTAGGATATTGAGTGAAAGTAGAGCACTTTCTCTGCAATTGGTTCTGTTGCTTATTATTTCATTTGGGATTGGACTTGTATACTATGGGGCATCATTAGGGGTGGGGAGCTTGGGGTTTGATCTCTACTGGGGTGCTGCATTCAACGCCGTTTTGCAGGTTGTTTCGTTTTTCGTAGTCTACGTTTCGATTACCAAATTGAAGAGGAGGATTTCATTGCTGGGATTAGCAGTGTTGAGTGGGGTGTGTTGTATTTCCATTCCCCTGTGTACTCTGTTCGGCCTAAAATTTCAAGTTGTGTTGGAACTTTTGTCCTTCTTTTCAGCCTCGACCGCGTTTTCAATATCGTTGATATACACGGCAGAGCTGTTCCCGACAGAGGCGAGGAACTCCGCGGTTGCTATAGTTTGGCAAGCGTTGATGCTTGGTGGCGTGGTTAGTCCAGTTATGATTGCTGCCGGTGGGGATAGCAATATCCTCTCATTCGGTTTCTTCGGCGTTTGTGTTATTGCGACAGGATCATTGGTTTTGTTCTTGCCTGAAACAATTGGTGTCCATAGCCATGGTGAACAAGATGGTAATGGTGAAGCTATAGCATAGAATGATTTATTTTCAGATATGTTTATTTTTGCCTTATTTAGTGAAAACTAATTTTGAAATGAGTCGAATTAAAATTATTTTTATCGCAAGTTACGATTCATAACCCATTCAAAGCGAATTTCAATCCCAATTTAACGAATCAAGTAATGTAGTGATTAAGGAATCAATCGATAACAATTATACTTTAGTACTCGTTTGACATAAATTTGTAAACGAGATAAAATTACAACAATAAGAGAGCGATTAACAATCTGATCAAATGGAATTACCAACTTGAATAGCAAATGATAAAGGTTTCGAATAACAAAATGGAAAGAATTTTGAATCGATATGTAACGAACCGATTATTGAAAAATTAATGAATCACTCTATCTCATAACAACTTCAATCAAACCCATCAAATCATGGTCGGATCCAACAAAATAAATCAGATAGTTCCTTAACAACTTAAAATATAAATGAAAATAATTTAACAAAAGTAAGCAAATATTACCAACCAAAATACAATGTTAACTTAAAGACCAACTCAAAATTATAGTATATATCTAATTCTGGTTTCAAGCAATTTCATCCTACTTTTGGTCATTAGTTGAAAAGGTTTAATAAAAAAGCTTTCAGATCCTTTACAAATTAAGTAAATTCTACTAATCCATTGACTTAACCATAATTTAAAGTTGATTCAATTATGAACTTAAATGAACTCAATCTAAAGTTCAAATTGTGCCCATCAATAAAGATCTACAAAACTCGATTGCTACATTTAATTATACACATAAATACAATAAACATTATTAATTAATTACAAAAAAGTAAATTGTCAAAAAATTAATACTATGTACATGTGTCACAATATAGTGTATGTGTGGTTGGGGTGGGGCGGCCGCTTGGAAAAAAGTCCAACGCCGCCTTTCACCTAAGGAGGAGAAACCGCCTGGCGCTTGGTGGTTTGAACATTCCTTAAGCTAGCTCTATATCGTTGTAGAAAACAAGTATAAATGATTGTGGTTACGTAAACACATTGATATGAATCATTTAAGCTTTATTCAACTGAGCAATGTATTATTAAAGTGAAATTACATTAATAATGTATAGTGATGATACATGAATATCAATGTCATTGTCTTTGTAGATTCTGAAGTGAGAAAAGCCACAAGCTAAGTGGTTCATTTAGTCACCATTAGGCCAAATGCAACACCTCTTGATGCAAACTCTTAACCTGCCTCACCATTACAAAACTCACAAAAAATCTTGCATTAAAATAAGAAGACTAGTGGCTTGTTTGTTATGTCTAAAAATTGAAATCTGAAGTCTGACTACAGTGACTGAACATTGAATGTCTAAAATTGGATGGATGAATCTAAATACTAAAAATATTTAGGTGTTTGATAACAATCTAAAAGAAAAGACCGAAATCGAGTTGTATTGATAACTTCATCCTTACTTTAGTTCATTTATATATAAATAATACTCTCTATGTTTTTTTGAACCTATTGTTCGGAATCCGTGTAGTCAAACTTTGACCATTAATTTGTATTAGTCAATAAGAAATAATATAGTCATGTTGGATCTTGTTAAATTCGTGTCAATCTATATTTTTGAAATATCAATTTTATAACTTTTACATGTGTAGAATTAGAGCTATTTTCGTTTTAAGTCGTGTCTCGTCAACCGTGAAAAGTCAAAACAATACCTTAAAAAATAGAGGGAGTATGTATCAAAAAATATTATTATAATAGATAAATAAATTATAAATATTAATAATTAGTTAAATTATAGCAAGGAGTATAATATATATTAAATATGATTTAACAAAAATAATAATGATGATGTTGATGATAATAATAAGAATAATATAAATAATAATAATATTTATTATTAATAAAAGTAGTAATAATAACAATAACAAAAAATAATAATGAAAGTGGTAATGCAAAAATAATAATGAAAATGATAACAAATATTTATAATAATAAAGAATATCATAATAATCATAATGATAATGATAATAATAGTGATGATGACGATGATAATAATAATGAAAATAGTAATATTTAATAATAGTAACAACAACAAACAATAATAATATTAGTAATAATAATGATGGCAATATAATAATAGTAATAGTGACAATAGTAATAATAATAATGATGGCAATATAATAATAAGAACAATGACAATTGTTATAATAATAAGAAAAAGAATATTAATAATAAGAATAGTAATAAAAATAATAATATAATAATAATGATAATAATAATTATGAAAAAAATAATATTTGTAATTATGATTAATAAAAATAAAGAATAAAAATAAGCTTAACAATAACAATTATTATTTATAATAATGATGATGATGATGATGATGATAATAATGGTAATAATACTATTTATAATAAAACTAAGAATAAAGGTGATAAAGATAATAATAATAATAAGAATAGTAGTAATAGTAGTAGTAATAATAAAAAAATAATATTATTAATAATAATAATTTTAACTTGATTGAATAAAAATGTATGAATTTGGGATAATATGTGAAATGTGAAAAAAAAATCTGTAAAGAGATATGTAAAACTGAAATTCATCTGGTTTGAGTAAAAAGTGAAAATTAAGTTAATATTTTGATAAGATCTTTATTTATTCAACACTTAATACGATTGGCTAACAAACATATTTAATAAAATAAGTACTGAATTAATTCATTTTAAGTGATTAATGGATTTAACAAACGGACACTAGGTTAGTATTTCCTTAATATAGTTTGATATTTATATAAAATAGGAGTAAAATTAAATCATCTTATTACACAATCATTAATCATACTCCATAAATTATATGAATAGAGTTAAGAGTTAACTTACTATAGAGTTAACTTACTTACTGATCATTTGAGGCACATTCTGTGATTTATCTCCTTCGTATATTTCAGGGCAGGCGCGTGAAAACCGTTAGTGGTAATGATTTAATCAAATTTTAAATTAATTTAGATCAAAATCACGTAATGGTGGAAGTATTACCAACAAGGTTTCAAACTTCCACCTATGACAATTGAGAAGGAATGGTGAGAAAATGCTAAAACATTCTAGACCAAAAATTGATGTTGTGTTCCACACTTCCACTAAAAGGATCTTTTCGTCAATGAGAAAGGCCAACAGTTATGCATTTTTTGACTCATAGATGACTTGATATGGTGGAAAGAAGAAAAAATTGTGGACAAAAAGACCCCACATTACAAAAGATAACACAATTAGCTTAAAATTTGAACCACCCTCTTTGAAATTTCCAACAACAAACTGATCTAATACTTTTGAACTACTCCTTAAAAATTTCCCCAAAACATTCTTCAAGTTAAGGTCCAAAATGAATATTAGAAGGTCTAAATTGAATATTAGAGTACTACTCAATTAAACAAGGTGAACCCTCTTTGATCTTAGTTGATTGGTTCTTCTTAAGTTTGTGTGTCAGTTTATTATTAATACATATCAACATGTCACAATATCTTTAGCGAGTTTCTGCCAAGTAAGATCGAATAGGATGCAGTCTTATATAGTTCAGTCGATGTGTTTCTCCTTGACGACCATTTTGCTTATCAGTTTCCTTTGATCAGTATATTTTTCATTCCATCTGACAACTAAATGGCAGGAAAATAAAATTTTGGTTGTGTTGGCTGTGGAAGATATTGTTGTGATGTGCAATAATTTACTTAGATATGTTGATGTTTTATAACTTATGCCAGTCTGGTTTTCATTTGAGACAATTTAAATTTTGTTCGGTTGGAAAAATGTTTAATCCTCTACCGACAGTCGAAGGTAAGGTTGCCCACAATTATTTGTCCTATTTTGATAGTGCTTTTGTTTTTACTCATATTCAAGTCTTACAATAGCTTTTATTCTTGATTCTCATATTTATATATAAATTCATACAGCCAGAGGATAGCATTTGATTCATGGGTTGGATAACCAAGCTTTTTAAAGGTTCCAGCTACAAAGGTCAATACCATGGGAAGTATCAAGAAACTACCATTTGGGAGCAGCCTTCAACTCCTCCGGTATTACTCTAGCCATCAATTATTGATGTTCATGGAGCTCAACATCAAGTGGCCCCAATGCCGTTGAAGAGTCTCCTGCCTAAGCAGGGTAGCGGGTTGGCTAGTATGCAGCCTTACCCCTTTAATAATGGGGAGGTTGTTTCCGAGTTGACCCAAGAATGGAGTGCTATAATCGATGTTGTTTAGTAAAGTATAAAATTCAAAGATTTTATCAAATTTGTTTGTTTGGAAATTTCCCGAAAGCTAATATGAGGTTGTTCTCTCCATGGCAACGGTAGTGCCGTTATTGATGTTTGGTTGAACTCAATTATTTCTGATTATGATTGGTGAGGATTGTTTTTTTGGTATCATGGCATTTGGGTTCCACTGGCTCATATTGGCATGGTTCACTTTTACAACCAATGCAGGATACAGGATCAGATTTTGACCATGAAGAGATTGATCGTGCTATCGCGCTATCTCTTGTAGAGGTCGATGAAGATGAGAAACAGATTTCTGCAGCTGTGGAAGATCACATGACCCATTCTTCTGAAAAGGAAGACCAGAAAAGAAGTCATGTTGCTGAAGAAGATAGTGAAAACCATTCCTCGGAAAAGGAGGATCTTAAAAGAAATTTTGCTCCCGATGAAGATCACAGTAGGTATTCTTCTCCAAATGAAGATCAACAACTGAAAACGTCTCCTGAGCAAGATCGAAAAGGGAAAACCGTAATTGGTGAGCACCATTGTCTAAACTGTTGCAAATATATAATGAAGTGATCTTTTACTGTTTGTTGTGGCATTAGTCTGTGCTTTCCTCTGTTTCTGGTTTAGCCTTATACTTTGTAGTATAGTTTCGCTTGCCCTTTATTTGATCGTCTGATTTGCCCCTTTTTTCGTTTCCCATAACTTGTCTCGTTTGGTCAATTTTTAGTTTCTCACGTGCATTTTAGGAAATAGGCCAAGTTTAACTAATATTAAAATGTTATCTCTTAAATTTTTGAAAAAGTCAGAACTAGATAATCTTCATGTGATGGAGGAGTATTATTCTTGTAAGAAAGATTGTTTAGCAGTTCACTACTCCCTGTCTAGTTTTTATTCACAATGTTTTCCTCATCCAAGAAGTACTTTTACTAAACTGAAAATATTAAACAGAACAATTGAGTTAAATTAATAATTGAAATTAATTAGTGCTGTATATGACTATAATCTCTCATGTTCAAGACTTCTATATTTGATGAAATAATCTACTTTTCAATGTTCTGGCACCTAAACATAACAAGATCCACAACTGTAAAGTGTAAACAGGTTTGTTTCCTTAAGATCTCTGGTTTTCAGTATATTTTCGATGATTCTCAGACAATGAATCTCAGTTGATCGAAGATGAACAGCTAGCAAAGGCACTTCAAGAAAGTTTGATTGTAGATTCTCCTCCTCAGTATGACTATGGAAGTTTCTTTCCGCCCTTTTCATTCTTCTATCCTCACAGGTATCTGAGAACCTTCCTGCGTTATTTACTGTCTGATTCTTTCACATGTTCCACACTTACATCAAGCAACTCCGTTTTTGTGATGAAACACATATCTTTGGGCATATGCGGTTCTTTGTCATTGTTACTGCCTCAGATTCCAAACATGCTCATATAGAAACCCTATTTATTTAATATTTATATTACTACGAACTTTCAAATAGCAGTTTGTTTTATTTCTCTCAAATCAAATTTTCAAACTTTAATGTAGATTGATCGACCTTCTTTGATCACAAAGTGAACTACATCAACATGCCAAAATCCTGACTGGTGTCAGATAGTGCACAAGTGTTTTTCTGTGATAACATGGAATCTGTTTCGGAATGGACCTAAGAGTGAAGTGAAAAAACTTTCTACTACTTCACAAAACATAAGAACCATCCATAGGTAGTGTAATGCGCCATCTTGATTTATTCCACTAGAGAAAATAAAATCTGACAAAAGTGAACTAAAAATTGTATAATTCTGACTCTTTAAGTAGAATTCTGTAGTAGGTAGTAGTGATATGATATGACATTATGATCTTTAAGTAGAATTCTGTTGTAGGTAGTAACATTTGTAACTCAGACGATTTTGTTCTCTATGTGCTGGAATATTGACCTCCATTCTGCATAATGATATTTGCATTGAATGAGTCCACATCTTCTTAATAAATTTTTGTCATTTCTCTCATTATCCTTAATTCACTATCATTAAAAGGTGTCCAACACTAATATTCCAATTGAATGCCATTCAGGATATGTGCTGGTTGCAATACTGAAATAGGTCATGGACGCTTTTTAAGTTGCATGGGGGCAGTCTGGCATCCAGAATGCTTTCGATGTCGAGCTTGTGATCGACCTATTTCTGATTATGAGGTCCAGCATTGCCAAGATGGCTGCAGTAGTTATCCGTAAATCCAATTATTAGATCCATCACATATATAAATGTTTGTCAACTTCACTGATTCTGCAGTAATGTCTTTGCAGTTTTCCATGTCAGAAAATCGCCCATATCATAAATCCTGCTACAAGGAGCAACATCACCCAAAGTGTGATGTATGCAAGCATTTTGTAAGTATCTGAAATTGTAAGTTTTCGTTAGTTATAGATCATGAAAGATTGTGAAGGGCTTACTACCGACACCACAAATCCTGTCATACCATGTACTTCGCTGCAAAAAAATCAACTGAACAAGTTTTGTTTATTTTTCTTGTAGATTCCAACAAATCCAGCTGGTCTTATTGAATTTAGGGCACATCCATTCTGGATGCAGAAGTACTGTCCATCACATGAGTTTGATGGAACACCGCGTTGCTGCAGTTGTGAAAGAATGGAGGTAGGTCCGGGAAACCTGAGGCAATGATCTAACTAACAGCGATTAAATCAATAATTATTTCTTTTATCTTGTCCTTATGGTTAGTCATTTCGACCTTTTTGTTTGTGCAGCCTTTAGACGCCAGATATCTGGTACTGGATGATGGTCGCAAACTCTGTCTGGAGTGTTTGGATTCAGCCATAATGGATACACATGAATGTCAACCTCTCTACCTTGAAATTCAAGAGTTTTATGAGGGATTAAATATGAAAGTGGAGCAGGCAATTCCCCTGCTACTGGTAGAGAGGCAAGCGCTCAATGAAGCCATGGAGGGAGAGAAAAGTGTAAGTTCGTACTTTGGCCTTACCATGAACTTTCATCATATGCCTTTTTGTTTCAATCTTCAAAATCACTGGTTTGGTTTTCTCAGGGTCACCATCACTTGCCAGAGACAAGGGGACTCTGCCTGTCTGAAGAACAGACTGTTAGCACGGTGGGGTTCTTTTTTATGCTCATTTTATTCATTGATCAACTATGAATTAGGTTATTTCATGATGCTAATTTCTTCATTAAATTCTCAATCACTTAATGAACCTGAATCAGATTTTAAGGCGCCCAAGAATTGGTGGTTATCGGATAGTTGACATGTTTACTGAGCCTTATAGGCTAATCCGCAAATGTGAAGTAACAGCTATTCTCATTCTGTATGGTCTACCAAGGTAAACTTTAAAATTTCATTTACTTTTACCCAATTATGTTAAGGATGAACTCAAAAGAGCTTCCAATTGTTCAGGTTGTTAACTGGTTCAATTCTTGCTCATGAAATGATGCATGCTTGGCTGCGGCTTAAAGGTACTTGTTATTCCTAGATACACTTAGAATCCATTTAAAGATATTTCAATTGGAATGTTGTATGGAGAACTAGAATTATCATAGTTCCTGAATCTTGTTTTTTTAACACCATGCTCTCATGATTGCATCTATATCCTTTAGTCCTTCGTTGGATCTTACCACTAGAGCAATTTGGTGTTCTCAGTCTGACATGCTTTCAGGTTATCCTAACCTGCGTCCAGATGTAGAAGAAGGGATTTGTCAAGTAATGGCTTATTTATGGTTGGATTCTGAAATTATATCTGGTTCTGGTGGAAGTAGTGGGAGCAGTAGTAGTAGTAGTAGTAGTAGTACCACTTCTACGTCCTCGTCATCCCCTTCATCCTCTTCTTCGTCATCATCGTCTGGTTCTTCAAAGAAGGGCAAAAGGTCTGATTTTGAGAAAAAGCTGGGTGAGTTTTTCAAGAACCAGATCGAGTCGGATACTTCTACAGCATATGGAGATGGGTTTAGAGAGGGGAATGAAGCTGTGCTCAAGTATGGGCTCAAGAGAACTCTTGATCACATCAAGCTTACCGGATGTTTTCCTTGACTGCTTACAAACCCCTGTAAGCCTCTTGTTTAAATCTGCAAATTATTGAGATATTTATATTATAAGATCACATGCAAAGATGAATTGCATGCCCTTGTAAATTGTATAGGCAAAAAGATACAGATACATAGATAGCTTAGCTGCATAGTAGAACCGTACTATATTGTTGTGAAGTTTGTTATACATCTGAAATGACAACTTAAGAATTTTGAAATGAATCTGCACCAAGCCACGGCCTATGAGTCGTCGGATCATTCTTCAACAGGCACGCGGTAAGAGCCCCGGGCTCCTCCATCTGCTTGGGAACTTACGGTTCCATGTCCTATTTCACTCCCCGATGGGGGTTCTTTTCACGCTTCTCTTACGGTACTACTATACTATCGGTCACCCATGAGTATTTAGCCTTGCAAGGAATGAAAAAGATCTGCTTAACTCGACATGGACAATAATTTGTATTTGACTCAACTCGATCAGAAAGCAAGTCGAGTCAAATATAAAAAAATTGATATTTAGATCTGAGTGGATTTACATGTCCTACCACCACGCTAAAGAATGCCTAAAACTTTTCACACAAAATTCTGCCAAAAGTTATAAAAAAAATATGGTGGCAGAGCTCAAATATTCCACTTCACAAATTTTGCATGTATTACTGTTATAAGTAAGTACCTGAGGTCTATGGTCAAATCAACACTCCTCCTCCCCCTTCTACTAGAGAAAGAAATCATTTTGATCTTCTTTTGAGATGTCTTCTAATGGTTGTGAGATTGTCCAACTAAAGGTCATAACAACTACTCATTCCTCTTTCATGTCTGAATAACACAAATGTGTGTTCATTATTCTTTAATTTAATTTTAGAGCTAATATGCAAAACTTACATTAACTTACTGATTGTTATTATGTGATTTGTTCCAGTCACATGTTCTCAAAGTTCAAATCAACTGCGAAGGATGCAAGCGGAAAGTCAAGAATCTACTCAAGAAAATTGAAGGTATTAACATTTTTTTGCCCCTAACTTGTTGCTTTTGAGATATATGTATGAGGCTATGAGCAAATAAATTCAATTTGTGTATTGGGAGAAGCTGAAAGCGATAGTGACTATTAACTAGAAAGTATATTGCTTGCTAGCTTAACGATAAAAGTTTTATACAATTAGGTTGGTCTCTGGCCACCAAATATTACTCGTCTTGCGAGGTTTTGTCGTTCATGTTCAAATATCGCAATAGCAATGGTCGATGACGAATAATGTTTCGTGTAGGGGTCTACCAAGTGAACATAGACATGGAAGAAGACATGGTCACAGTTTCTGGGAACCTAGATTGTGCAACACTGATTAAGAAGTTAAAGAAATATGGCAAACATGCAGAGGTTATGCCCTCAGACAATTCCTATAGTGAGTTGAGTAAATGGTTCGAAGATGACAACAAACTGGACCTTGGCTTCAATGCTTCCATCGGGCAAAACACGTCTGAAAATGAGTACGACCACTTGGGCTTCAAAAATTATTCCAACATGGGAATGAACTTCCCCAGAGGGCTTCCAAATCACAACTATGGAGCACCTATGAATTGGGGAGACGGGGCAGTTCCCGGGAGAGGCCTCATCCGAGGAAGCACCAACTCCGTCACAGGGCTGGAAGATCTGAATGATTTAGCTTGGAATTTTTCACAAAAGCCAACTTATGATGGCTACGCTCACCCATTCACGATGGGAAACAACATGCAAAATTACCATTATGCTGATTCAATCGCATTGCCTGTGAACTACTACTTCAACAATATGCAGAACACAGATAACATAATGATGCAGAACGACACTATCTACATGCCTAGACATCATCAGACAATGGCTAATCCTATGATTCATGCCTTTCCTATCAATGGTCTCCATTTTTATTACTAGGAGCCAAACAAGACTTATAGTTGAGAGTTGAGACTAATAATAGTAGTAAAATGAAATAGTACTCCACATATACTCTTCTTTTAATCTTATGGTGTCAAACTGTAAACTTATGTTCAGTCATATTCATCCATGAGCACTTCTAATTAAAAGATTAATATTGTTGTTTGATAAATTTGAAGGATCATGTTAAAAATGATGGTGTATTGGAATGTACTCTTCATCAACTTTCAAATAGACATCTTGTTATTGGAGATATGAGACTCCATACTATTCAATCCTCCTTTACTCACGAGAACATCTTCAACGACATTATGGCATTTTAATATATTGTGTATCGAAATGATAATTTACTCAACGAGTCATTCGATATCAAACCTAAGTTGATTTGGTTTGAAAAGTGAGTACACAACTAAGATTAGATTGAAAATATGAAATTTTAATGTTTGAGTTTGATTTGATACAATTTCCTCGAAATTTGAGTTCTGATGGAATTTTATAATCAATTGAAGTTCAAAAAACAATTTTGAGTTATGTTCGCTCAAATTTGGTTACTTAGGCAATAAAATGATCTGATGGGCAAGTAGTAACTACTGGTAAACACACTTTTGAACATAACGGTTCTTTTACTCGAGTTTGGTCTAATTATAAACGAAAGTTCCAATTCGACTCGAATTATATAAAAAAAAAACTCGAACCGAATTGAACTCCAATTAGACTCGTCTAACTCTCGAACACGGGATCACCTCAGCTAATACAAACACTACCTATTACCTAATAATCCCCTCTCGTTTCCAACTACTCTTCCAAGTTCGCCTTCTTCCCCAATTTTCCACATCTCGCCAAAATTCCAATTTCTTTAATTTCTTTGATTGTTCTTCAATATTTTTTTAAATAATTGCAATTTTAGTATTGCATCAATATGGATGGAAACAAAGATGAAGCGTTAAAGTGTCTACAAATCGGTAAATCCGCGATCGAATCTGGTGATCGTAATCGGGCCGAGAAATTCCTCAACAAAGCCCGTAGATTAGATCCATCTATCGAGATTGATAGTTTATTATCCAAACTTCAGGAATCAACGAATTCGTCGAATTCAACGAATACGACGAATTCTGCCAAAGGTACGGAAAGTGGGCCGCGAAAAAGGGGCACACCTTCCGCATCGACTTCTAGTAGTACTAGTAGTGTGAGTTATAGTGAGGAGCAAGTATCGATTGTGAGAGAGATTAAGAGGAAGAAGGATTATTATGAGATTTTGGGTATAGAGAAGAGTTGTATAGTGGAAGACGTGAGGAAGGCGTATAGGAAGCTGTCCCTTAAGGTTCACCCTGATAAGAACCCCGCCCCCGGGGCTGAGGAGGCGTTTAAGAAGGTGTCCAAGGCCTTCCAGTGTCTGAGCGATGAGGGGAGCAGGAGGAGGTATGATATCTCGGGATCCGATGAGGATGTCGTGGAGAGACGTGGGCGTGCTGGTGGCGGTGGTGGAGGTATGCAAGGGTTTAATGGATTTTATGGGGATGAATTTGATGCTGATGAGATTTTTAGGAATTTCTTCTATGGGGGAATGCAGAATGGTGCTACTACTCAGTTTCGTGGGTTCGGGTTTGGACCGGGAATGGGGGGAGTGCGTGTTAGGACGGGTGGAGGTGGTGATCACGCCGCACAAGGGTTTAGTGTGAAGCTAATTCAGTTGTTGCCGGTGCTTCTTATATTGTTGTTGAATTTCATGCCTTCATCACAGCCGATTTACTCTCTATCAAAATCTTATCCGTATGAATATCGGTTTACTACACAAAAGGGTGTGAATTATTATGTCAAAGCACAAGACTATGAGCAGAAGTATCCACCTAATAGTTCAGAACGTGTATCACTTGAAAACCGAGTTCAAAGTGAGTACTATTCAATCATTTCGCATAACTGTAGGGTTGAGATGCAGCAGTTCAATTGGGGTTATAAGCGGGAAACTCCAAATTGTGATGAATTGAGGCGATTGCAGTCTGTGGTCTCTTGAAGGTATTTAAGCTTAACGTTTTCTTGTGGCTTGTGAGTTGTCATTGTTGTTATGTGATATTATATCGACTTATTTCCTCTTGTTGACAGTATCTTCAGAGTTTTTGAGCTACATAATTAAGCAACATAAGCGAAACATTAGTTCCACTGTTCAACTTCAATATTGAATTCTATTTTGCTTGTCATAAATTGATAGTTTGATATATGTGTTTCTTGTTGACTGAAAGCATGTCGATTTCTGTTGCATTTTTCTATAATAGGAATGAATGTTATTGACCATAATGTGAGTGTAGCTTGGTCGGAGAACTAAGTTTTACTTGGTTGTAGGTTATGCAATATCACACCTGTTCTCTCAGTATGCCTAATCTCAAATTCAAAAATATTTCATGTTACAGAATTGGAATTAATTGTATCTATCTGACACAATTATTTCAAATGTATCCAACTTATGTTGTGAGACTATTGGTTTTTATTTGGATTGTAGGGTTTTAGGAGAGACAATTATGTCAAATGTATATGGATTCTAAGATTTTAGGAGAGACAATTATGTCAAATGTGTCGCAATGTATCTGACTGAGGCTGTGAGAGGATCCTGATTATTTGGATTCGAAAATTATTCGAGAGATATGTGACAAGCTTCAATTGTTCATTAAAGTAGGACATACTAACAATTTGTCTCAACGAACATTATGATGATAAAACCTTGATGGTCTTAACAAATATGGGAATCTTACTCAACATGTTAGTCTGCCAAGAAACACCAAAGATGAGTATAGCCTGCAATCTTGAGTCTCTAGTTCACTTTTCAGAGCCACATGTATGCAAAGATTATTCAGTTAGTTACAACTTACAACCTTGGCAATATTCGTGGCAATTATGTCCATGTCTACTACATCAATTCTGCAATTGTATAATTGGTGAAAGGACAAACATTTGAAAAATTAAAAAGAGAAACCACAACTAGGATGCATTTTCCACTGAAGGTTCTCGCAAGATATTGTAGATGTAGTTTTCAGTTTGAAATTTGATCTAAATCATGTAGTCGATAACACTACCTCCATCCCATGAAGGTTGTATAATATTTGGTGAATAATATCTCTTGTGCTATTTTCCAGTTCAGTTAACTAGTAAATGAATGCTTGTCAATAAATCTAAAGAATTGTCTTCTTAAAATTTTGATCATCGAAAACCAAACTAGACAATCATCATGGGACGGAGGGAGTATTCATTATAACCATTAACAAGGATCTCCACCGAATACTCTGAGTTAGTTGGGGAAGGTGAATACTGCTCTGGTCGGAAGTATCTAAACTTGTGCAAGTATTTGCTTCTTATGTTGCCCACCTGAATCTCTCTAGATAATTATTTTCTGAACTACCAAAAGTCCCCTTCTTCTGCCTGCTTCTAACGATGCTAGGTTTGTTGTGTCCTTGCCCTTTTTCTTGAACTGGGATAAAAAATGAAGAGGGGTCTTGAACATTTTTACCCTTCGCACTAGGGACATTTGTTAGAACTCAGTGCACATTTGATGAATGTTTAAAATGAAAGTGGATCTCGAATTGTTAAGCAAAACAGTGGATCTGTTGGATAGAGTACCTTGGAATTGATTAGATTTGCAATCCATTGTGAAAGGGAAATATGTCTATCAAAATAGATTGTTAGTGTGAAGTACGGAAACAAGACCAGCTGCTAAATATGTTTGTTAACTCTCGTAATACTGAACATTTGCAGGTTGACAAGCCCAAGCACTATTCAGATTCTTGTGAAGAGTCTGTGAGTTGAGGAAAGAGATGAAATTGAACCTACATGCTGACGTTATGTCAAATGTGCTGATTTGTTACTCGACTTCTACCCCTTCCTTAGCTCTATCATAGGAATTCTTTTTTTCAGATATTACAAACATGCAGTATATTGAAACGTACTCAGCTTTTGCATTACATAAAATGGACAATCTTCAACTATAAGCTAATGTAACATTTTGGTCCCATTCCTTAAATACATGTATGTATTTTGTAAGAACTGATGTTGATTTTAGTCATATTAAAGTTTGTATGGCATTAGATATTGTTGCCAATGTGTATTTATCAGTCTGTGGAGCAATCTATTGATGTGTCCAACTGTCGAGATTTGTATGTGGATTTAGCTCGGCCCGCCCCGTCCTGCCATCAATCTCCATCAATCTATTTGGTAGTGATATATTTATGTGTCCGACTGTTGAGATTTGTCTACGGATTAAGCTCGGGACGTCCCCAATGCCATCAAAATGTGATGTGATTGTGAATGGTTTCAGCTTTCATTGATATGAATTTCTGAGTGCCTTTCAGCTTATTGTGGATTTGAACCGAGGCCCTCTAGAGGAGAAAATGAAGTATTTTGTCAATACTCCCTTCATCCCTAAATGATTGGTTAATTTTGACTTTCATGGTCAACAAAACATGATTTAAAACTTAAATATCTTTTATTCTACATGCGAAAAAATTATAAAAAGTTGATATTTCAAAAATATATATTGAGGGAGTACTATTTTATTGTCGAAGTGAACTATATCTAAAAATATCATTAACTAACACTGCATTTCAATTTGGGCGTTGATGAAAAAGGGGTGAATGTAAGCTAATTGAGGAGAATAATTTAATTTGGTGAACATAAACCATAATCTACATTCAAATGTCTTATATCTAGAGAGTCGAACTTAAATTGTATGAAGCGCGAAGACGATTGATAATCTACACTTTTGATTCTTGTCAAATGCCCTATATCTCGAGAGGTGAGAGCTCACAAATATAGTATTATTATGAAATGTGATATTATATCAATTTTAGGTTTTGATTAGGAAAAGAAACACAAGCATGTGGCTCTCGTTGATGAGAAACAGCGGCGATATGATGAGACCAACATCAAAGAGACGAACGTGCTCCCAAATATGTAAATATTCTAGAAAGTTTGTGTAATGTTGGTCTGACATCACCGTTTCCATACATGCAAAGCATTGAAGGTTTTGATTGCTTCATTGAGATTTGCACCTGAGCTCTTTACCTATTTTCTAGAATGATTACATTACTATAATCAAATAAACTAATCATCCGCTTCTTGTTTTTGGACATATTATTCTATTGTGTATGATCATGGTCTTACAAACTTTATTTTTTAATTGTCAACTTTTTGAGATCGTTTTTTGAGAGAAAAAAATCATTAGAGGCTTTTGAGAAACCTGAACTCTTCTATAATTTTGTGTTTCATGATGCACAGTATACCGACTTTTACCCTAGACTGGGGCACGGTCGCATCAGGCTCCCAATTTAAAGGGGCTTTGAAATTTTCATAAATGTATTATACTCCATTATATGAATTGATAAAAGTGTAGAAATCAATAATAATACTTATAATATAGGTTAAATAACATAATTGGACTATGGCTGATTGATGATTAATAACATAATTGAATTATGAGTTAATGACATAATTAACCATACATGTTTTGCAATATTCACCGATTGATCACTCATGTTTTATTAGTAAGCGATTAAATTCTCTAGATAGGTGATCACTTTGAAAAATAATTAGAATACATATATAAGTTGTAGGTTTTTATGTTTCACATGCATATTGTTCAGTATTTGTGTGTGTGAAGCATGAAAACATACAACTTCTATATAACATACCATAAACAAAATCCGAATTTAACCCAGAACACTAGCATATGTAGAGTGAATAAGAATATTTAATTTATGGGCTATTAAAAGGAATTTAAGCGAAAACATAATTGAGCAAACTCACGCTAAAGAGAAAGGTGTTAGTTTTGAAAATAAAAAACATTGTTGGTAGCATTTCACAAAATTTGTCATTTATGTGCACAATACACCGACCCAAAACGACAACGAGGCTTAAAAATAGTCAAATGTTTTGGGAAGTACTATTTTAAACAACCAATTTGGTGAAAATTTGAAATGACGATGAGCATGAGAATTGAGAAAGCTATAAATAGAGAGAAGAACATTTACCTCCATCTCTCCTTCTCTTCCATTCAGAAAAGTTAGGAGAGATCGGGAGAGATTTCAAATTTCTCTCTCTCACACACCTCCCTCTCCATCTTTTCCCTCAATCCTTTATTCCCTTTCTGCATATTCATTACTATATATCAATTTCTTTATTAGGTGAAAATTTGGAGGGGTAAAAATGTCTGTATCAGCTTGTGATCCGCTATGTATTTGTTGTCCTGCCATGCGACCCAGGTCACGCCAACCTCTTAAGCGTTATAAATGGTTGATGTCAGATATCTTTCGATCCCTGGTCAGCTCTAATTCCTATTCGTCTTACTTTTTATGGTTGACTTTCTTAATTTTGAATTCGAATATATATATGTTGCTATATAATTTGGATTGTAAGGACTCGAACCCAGACCTCGTCATGTAGATGATGAATTTGACAATGTAGGGGACTTCTGTAGAATATCATAGGATTAACAACTTATGATCGTGGAATCGACTCGAGCGTCTATGATTTTATATAGGCAACTGATGTATTTCTTTGTCAGGAGGGAGAGCCTAATGATCGGAAAGTCTGTAAGTTATGTGAATATGCTGCGAAAAATCCACTACGAATTCCGAAGGTAGGCTACTTGGTTTATTCATCTTGTTATACGATAGATAGATGATCCTATGCAACAGCTCGTGGGACTAAGATTGTATTGTGTTATAATGCACTCAAATCTTTTGATGAAGTGTTTGCTTGCATTCTGCTTGTTCGACGTCGTGAGGCCCTTGTTGAGCGATATAATGTTAATGGAATGTTGTTGTTGTTATGATCAGATCACGAGTTCTCTTGAGCAAAGGTTCTACAGAGACTTGAGGACTGAGAATCTTTGGTCTGTAAAAGCTGTCATTTGTGTGTATCGGAAGTTGCTAGTGTACTCTAATCAACAATTGTAAGATCCTTAACTACTCATTTTGCATTTCTTTTCTTATATTGTTAATCACTACTTCATAGTTGCCTGTGGAAACTTCTGGTGTTAATTCATTGAGTGTGGCCATGTTTTCTGCTTTGGTCCGTCCTAACTTGATATTATTACCAATAGCACAATCTTTCTTTTCAATAGGGTCGTGTATCAGCTTTCCAGTGCACCTCCTTTTTGGAGTTATAAATATCAATAAGCATGATGTTTTTCATGGCAGGCCATTGTTTGCAACTAGTTTCCTGAGTACGACGAACATTCTACTGGAACAAACTAAGCATGATGAAATGCGCATTATGGGATGCCTAGCACTTTTTGACTTTATAAATTTTCAGGTGAAATGCTTATTTATCTACCATTGTCTCGAGTATTTTGTTTTCCTGTGATGTCCAGGCGAACTCACATGGGATGAACTTTGGCTTCGGTGACCAAATGTGCAGAGGGATGCAACTTATATGTTTAACTTGGAAGGAATGATCCCCAAACTGTGTGCTCTAGCGCAAGAAATAGGAGATGATGAAAGATCGACCAAATTAAGATGTGCTGGCCTACAAGCAATCTCTTCCATGGTGCACAATCTCATTTTCACATCTTATATATATTTGTTTATTTTAATGATCAAATTATCAAACTTGTGTTCATGATCAGAAAGCAAAACTTTGAAAGGTTATATCATCAGTTGAACTAACACAATCGAATTCGTAGCTCTGTGTTCTTGTTTGTGATAGCTATTCATAGAGTAGTGATGTGCTTCCTGATGATGCTTATATCATGGTTTCTCCAATCTAGTTCTGACTCTCGTTCACATTATTGATTCTCTTACTAAAGTTGCAACAAATCAATTGTTGACCAGAACAAGTGAATTAGTATTACAAGTGCTTAAAAGATGTGTACTAAATTCCATTAGTTGATGTCAACGTCTCACATTCTATATAGATGACCCTTAGCAAGGTTTAACATTAAATTGTTGCATACGTGAGTGTTATTTTCCAAAACCTGCATATATAATTTCTTGAGAACTAAATATTTCTGTGTGTTCGCTAACACATGATCTCTTGTTTAACTTACTCGTTAGAAACATGCATAAATCGATCTTAAAAAATGCAGATGCACCCCTTCTTTTCAATTTGACTACCTAATTTTTTAATTTGGTTGTTCGCATTTTAGATCTGCACTCCTATTAATTTACCTTTACCTTTGTTTGTAATACTTCCAGATTATTTACTTATTCATGTCTTGATAATGTTGAGCATGTCCTGACAATACTACACATTTGATGTGCAGATTTGGTTCATGGGTGAATTTTGTCAAATGTCAGCCGACTTTGACAATGTAAGTTATTGACTTCTTCAAATTATATATAAGTGAAGTGGTTTTGGACATTAAAAGTTATGCATTTTGTTAATGTGTATCAGATCTGGAATTTTCTTTTTTTTGTCTGTACATCATGACGCCATGCTTTAGAATCAATATCATGTTATCCTGTGTTATATCTTGCACATGGCGGAATTCATGAATCCCTTCCAGTGTCTCCACCTTGACTAATTACACCCAAGTGTATGTGGGTAACAAATCAAAACTCCATCCAGAGTAATTTGTCAAGCGAAAACTGAGATTCTCAAGCCAATTTGGCCCCTTTACATATTAGTTTTTAGATTTTCTATTATAATTTTCGAGATATTACGATGGATTGACATAAGATTTTTATCAGAATTATCTTTAGCATTTAGCTAGAATCTACGTTTTTTGGTTGACTTTCTAAGTTGATTGTTGAAGTCTGTTTTTACCCTTGCCCGGATTTCGTTGTTTTTCTGCTGAGGGGCTGATTGGGGTTTAGAGGAGATAAGTGGTGTTGGGTTTGCATTTTTTGTATTAATTAAGGGCTGATGATTGTTGGACCGTTGGTGGTTGCCTTTTCTAATTGTGTGAGAAATTTTTATTTTAACAATGGTTGGTACTTCGCAAGGTGTGGGTCGGTAAAAGAGGAGAAAGGTGAATGTTCATTTAGCTTCTCCTGTATATTGTAAAATGAAAAGTTACACCATATGGACCATAACATCAGCCTTTCAACCATGTTAACAGACCGAAACATGTGGAACCGCTACTCCATATGTATACTTAAGGGGGAATAGTGCAGTTTAACCCTTTTAGATGAACTTTTGGTAAGTATCAACAGAAGGAGAAAACTAGTTCAGCATTGCTTCAACCACGGCTACCTTATTAGGTTTCTCAGTACTGTTACCCTACTAGTTCATCAATACTTCACTACAGTTGCTCCTACCTTAAACAATATTGCACCTTAACTTTTTATCAACTCAAAGTTTTAATATTTGAAGTCAGGATATCGCGTAATTCACATGTCTCATTCTTTAAGTATTGCAAGATTTCATTTTGTTTTTATTTTCTCTCCACTGTTCTTTCAGGTTGTATCTGCTGTTCTTGAAAACTGTGAAGGTCTAGTGACAAATCTTCCAGATGATAGTAACAGCAATCAAGATGCACGAAGTCATTGGGATCAAGAAGTGCGTAAAGTTGAAGATTCAGTTCAAAGGGCTACTTCTTATAAAAGGATTATAAATGACAAAGGGGACATTAATGTGAATATGTAATGTACCTGTCATAATATATATGTAGGCAGGTTTCTTCTTTTTCACGTTTTCAGTGTATTTCAATATGTTATGTGATCAATGGGCAGGGATGATGCTCGTAACCCCAAATTTTGGGCAAGAGTTAGCTTACATAACATGGCAAAGTTGGCTAAGGAGGCCACAACAGTACGTCGTGTTCTTGAGTCCTTGTTTAGATATTTCGATAATGGGAACCTCTGGTCACCTCAACATGGACTTGCCTTAACAGTTTTGCTGGACATGCAATTTATAATGGAGAAATCAGGTCTTTTAACTTCCTTTCGTTATCACTTATAAGAATTATCTTTTAAAGTAGCCTCAGAGTTTTTATACACTTCTTTATGGTCCTTTTCAGGGTGGAATACACATTTTCTCTTGGCTACCTTGATCAAGCACCTTGATCACAAAAATGTCCTCAAGAATCCTGATATGCAAGTAGACATTGTTGAGGTTGCTACACACCTTGCTGCAGCCACAAAAGTTCAGCCATCTGTAACAATCACTGGGGCATTTAGTGATATGATGAGACATCTTCGCAAAAGCATACACTGCTCCCTTGGTGATTCCAATCTAGGGGAAGATGTAATTACATGGAATAGAAAGTTCCAGAAAGTTGTGGATGAATGTTTGGTGCAGTTAGCACAACAGGTGAGATTGGGTGACCATTTTCATATATATGTGTATATATATATATATATGTATGTATGTATAAGCTTTTGTAAGCTTAAACTCTAAGTAAATAGCATCTAGAGCCGACTACACAGTACCTAATTTTCCAATACTGTGTTTTGTCTATTTTATGTTGATAGATAGGAACTCTTATGTCAATAAGAACTCTTCCAATACTATATATACATTATATATATAGCCTGTTTAGTAGGTGTGGTTTCTGATCTGTTCTCTTCATTGAAATAATATAACTATAACCAAACAAGAAAAATAAAATGATCTAAAGAGAAATATTTGTAAGCAGATTGGAGATGCTGGCCCAATTCTTGATGTCATGGCTGTAATGATGGAAAGCATTTCAAATATAACGGTCATGGCCAGAAACACAATTGCAACCGTCTTCCGTACTGCGCAAATTGTTGCGTCCCTGCCAAATTTGTCGCATCACAATAAGGTAAACTTTGCGCACTCATCTTAGTGATTTGTTACATTGAGTGTAAATTCTAAAGCCTTATTCCTCTTCTTGTTTTTGTTTTCAGTCTTTCCCTGAATCTTTGTTTCATCAAATACTTTTGGCCATGGTCTCGTCAGATCATGAAACTAGAATTGCAGCCCACAGGCTATTCGCTGTAGTTCTAGTTCCCTCTTCTGTCTGTCCACGCCCTTCCTCTACAGATCCAAACATGGCAGCTCTAGCTGCTATGAATAGGACACTTTCAAGAACTGTTTCTGCATTTTCTACTTCAGCTGGTCTTTTTAAGAAGTTAAAAAACGAAAATCCTTCTCGACGAGATTACAAAAACTCAAACGATGAGATTGTTGGAGCTAATGAAAATGGAAAAATTCAATCTGTTATGAATCGACTGAAATCTAGTTACAGTAGAAGCTTTAGTATGAGAAGCCCTTCAATTCGTGTATCTACAGAAGAGAGTAGCACCATCAGTTCAGACAAGGGGCAGGTATGCTAGACATTTTGATAGTAAAGATATGTGTAATTTCGGTGTACTGTTTTATACTGCAGGCACTGCATGAATTCTGACTGCTTTATCTTTGCAGGAGGGTATTACATTAAAGCTTAAATCCCGGCAGATCAGCCTCTTGCTTTCTTCAATATGGGTGCAGGCCATATCTCCTACAAATATACCTGCAAGCTATGAAGCCATAGCCCATACCTACAGCTTGGTGATGTTATATGCATATACCAAGGTAATATATACTTTTTGAAGTGCTCCTGCAGCTTCCGGTTATCATTTTTCATTCTTTGGATTTCAGTTGTCCGCGTCAATTAGTAGAAGGCTGAATCCTTGACATGCATACCTGTTGCATTGTGATCCTTTTAACATTCATCCAGTCGAAGTAACTAACTCGAATTGAAGTACTTTAATTAGATTGTTGAATCACCGGAATATTTCGTGAACATCGAGTATTTCCTATGTGAACTTATCTGCGAGAGACATATTTGGGGTATTGCTTAATATCTGTGGGAATAACAACCCTAAAATGTTTGAGTTCAAGCATTCTGAATGTGTGCCTAAATTCAAGTTGCTGTAGCTTTTAACTGACAGTTTGTTCTGCACTTGTGTAGAATTCTTATCAAGAAACTCTTATTCGAAGTTTTCAGCTAGCATTTTCATTAAGGACCATTTCTCTTGGAAAAGGAGGTAATTTAATTCAATGACTTCCTTTTTATATACACGTACCTTAAATTCTGTCAATCTTTTCAAATCCTGTATCTAACAGCAATAAAGAAGTCTTCTATTTTTTTTATATAGCCTTTAAACATATCAACATACTGGAAATTGCTTGAAACCTTACGTTCGATGTCCCTCCTTCAATAGAGAATAGACTCTATACTTTCTTATTATGTGTATGAAGGATATAGTATATGTTCGGCCCAAATATTCTTGATAAAGAAACTAAGTGGTTGATAATCACGTTGAATAGAATTATTAGCAGTGAAGAATCACGTTAATTTAAGCAATTGCTATATGCTTTTCCATTTCTGGTTTTTATCCAACTTTTGTTCCTGGGCTGGAATAATAGAAGCTGCATACCATTTTGTAACCTCAAATAACAGAGATATGTTATTGAAGTCATCACTTGAATTTTCCTTTCCAGTATCTCGTACAACAATTGTACTATAAATCTTTCCTCACTGACATGGCCATTTTGTGATAGTTTGTGGATTCATGGTTTTACTAATACTTGTCAATAATACCATATACGAATATCCACACATTTATCTACGGCCAAATATGTGATTGTGATACTTCTTTTTTCTATTAATCCAACTTCTCTTTTTATGTATTCAGGACCACTACAGCCATCGCGCCTGAGGTCCCTATTCACTTTGGCTACATCTATGATAATATTTTTGTCTCAAGCCTTCGGTTTTCAACCTCTTGTCTCTTCAGCTAAAGCTGCGCTGACAGATAAAACAGTATGCTTCTAGACAGAGTAATTTATGTCATAGCTAATTTTCATGCCCTAATCAATAAGTGGTTCAATATTAGCCATATTATAAGCTTTGCAACTGACGAACGCTAACAGGTTGATCCTTTCCTGAGACTGGTTGATGAGAGTAAGCTACAAGCTGTTGCTGAGAAGAACATGGAAGTCTATGCTTCTGAGGAGGATAATGAGGATGCTTTAAAGTCTTTATCTTCAATCAAACTTACAGGCGATCAATCTACCGAGGCTTTTGCTTCAATGATAGTAAAATTGCTTAACAAATCAACTACGGTAAATTTCTTTTTCTTCATGTTAGAAGTATGTATTAGTAGCCGAATGTTGATAAATCTTGTGACTAATTGATGATTTGCCAGACCGAGGGTTTAAATATGAAGGATCAATTGGTTAAAGAATTTCTTCCTGATGATGTATGTCCATTGGGAGCTCAACTGCTGACTGAAAAGCCATATCAAATTTATCAGTTCCATCCAGAGGCGAGTGACCATTCTAATGAGGTTAGTGAACCAGCTGTGTGTTCTCTTCTTTTATGCGATTTCTGAGAGCCCAGGATGCATTCTTGCCTCACTGTTCTTTTCAAAACGATTGTTAATAGTAATGATGTCGAAGCTGAGTGCTAAGGAATTCGTAATATTGAAGGAAAGTAACCTGATGAGGCCTATCCTATACTAAAATTTTAAACATGCCGAGTACACAAGTTAAACACAGTCTTTCTTTCATGAACTGTTAAATCCTAAATATGGAAAGCTAAGTAGTTTCCCCACTATTTTGAGTTTTTTGTGGAGATCATTGTGATATATAATAAAGATATTATATTTATCTTGCAATGCTTAATGTCAACTACATTTTCTTTGTTATGTATTTCCAATCTTCAGGCTGGGCATGAATTAATCAAGGTGGAGGATGATATATCATCTACTTCCTTGCAGAAACAAGGAGATCTCTTAACGTTTTCTTTTAATGCTTCTGATATCTTGAGTGTGAATCAACTTATTGACTCGGTAAGTTGGCATGTCTGCAGATCTTTGGCTTTTAGCTACTTTGTGATATATGTCATATATAGATTTCATTTTTAATTGTGTTAAAAGATCTTGCACACATGACACATCTGTAGATTCTTATTGGTTTCTGTAGCTCTTTTGAGACTATTGTTTTTTGACTGCATGATAACTGCTAGAGAGTCTTTCTTTTTGTCCCGAAGCAAGTGTTTAGAAGAGGTGTTATCGACAAGTGTTCATTAAGTGGTTGTTCAGCAATAAATTACTCCAAAAGAAAGTGTAGGGCAACCTAGTATTGCATTGAATTTTGGAAGACATTGACGAAATGGGTTAATTGCCAACCCTATACCCAGGAAACATTCCAGTTGTGTGATGCGCTAAGTCTGTCAAGACTAAACAACTTTCGCTGATACTTTATCCGATCTCATATTTATATATCTGTATTGAAATTTTGTGGCAAAGTGTGACGAGAGATATTTTGCAGGTGTTGGACAACAAACATCAAGTGGGAAGGTTATCAGTCACAATGACATCTGACATGCCATATATGGATATAGCTCGCCATTGTGAAGCCTTACAAATGGGAAAACAACAAAAAATGTTCGATTTTATGACTGTGGAAAGCTTGCAAGATGGCTCGGTGTTCCTTATGCAGGACAGGCCTCCAGAAGACCATGTGCCAATGTCCTACAGTGCGCCAAACCTCCTTGATGTTAGTGTCTAATTATCACTTCAATTGTTCATAGCTTTGTTATGATCTGGATCTGATTCAATGTCGTACTACTTAATATCTCTGGAAAATTTAGGAAGTAACCTTATTTTAAAGATGAATTCATTCTCAATGATTTCCGATTACTCTGCAGATGCCATCTGTCACGAACACTCCTACACCTTGTGCAAGAGAGTTGCATCATCATGCTAATTCTTTAGCGTTACCATCCTCTAGTCCATATGACAACTTTTTGAAGGCTGCAGGCAGCTAAACGCATCCGGTGTCTCACTGCGTGAACCTCAGGTCGTCATCCTTATATGCGTCAGAATGCACATCGAGGGATTCATCTCATTGTTATATGCGTCAGAATGCACATCGAGGGATTCATCTCTTTGTTTAGGGAAACAATTCAAGAAATAGAGAGAGGAAGATGTGATGTTCCCTCAAGCCAAGAGATGTATGACATGTAGTCTTATAGCTACTACTGGTGCCGGTTTCCGTCGGTATCTGGCCTCTGAAAAATGTGACTAAGTGTTAGAAGAAGATAGGCTGTTCAACAAGAGACCCAGAAAATAACTGCAAAATATTTGATGGTTGTTGTACAGAATATGCATGCACTCAATTGTGTACTGTGCACATGAGATAGTTTAGTCAGACTAACAAAATCTGTTGTAATTAGATATACTTTAAAAAATATAATTCCAATTTGGTTGACCTTCTCGTTACTAGTAATAGCCTTTTCTACTAGATTGTTCGATTAACTCGTATTAGTCTCATGTTTTAATATGTATAAAACTATTTTTAGTAGTTTTGGTAATTGGGATTAAGAAAGTGTTGCTAGAGCGATCGAACTCATAATCTTAAATCGTCCAATCACATCATAATATAAAAAAATCACTCAACTAATATAACCAACAACTTAATATTTTGGTAATATTTTTTTTCCAATTGATATGATAGCATTAAAAATGACAAAAAGATAACAAGTGAAAATCCGATGCAAATGTTAAGCATTATAATCAGCTATTAAAGCTGAAACAAGTCAATGTGGTGGAGCATTCCACGTAACGTCATGTTCCAA